>JARHKZ010000063.1:0-250703 GCA_029204075.1 Mycena capillaripes | reverse complement strand
CGATACTCCGAGGTGGCGCCGCAGTCGACCAACCCTTGAGCGAGAGTTTGACAGCGTTATCGACCGACTCAATCTCCACCGGAAGATGGAGGGTTAGAGCCAGGAGTGGCCGCCACCGTGTAGCGTTTCGGAAGTCTACGTTCCAGCCGGTGGCGCGGACTCGGGGATGTCGTCGGGGTTTCGGAAGTTCCGGAGGTTCCGGAAACCTTTCGAAGCAGGGGTGCGTCTCTCGTTTCAACTGTTGAATCAACTTTATTATCGGACTCGTGATAACAGGCAAACGATTGGAGGACGCGAACGAGGCGCACCGCTCACTCGTCGCGTGGGAGAAATCCTCCGGCACTTCCACTTCGGGTTTGCCATCGCCGGCTCGGGGTCACGAGTCGGGCGGCAAGCTCTTCCAACATTCTCCGCTGAGCTGCCGGATCACCTCATCGAGGACGTCCACGAGCGGATGTCCACCGGGGTGGTGCGTCGGGCGAGGTGTCCCGGATCGCCACAGCGGAAGCAGGTGCGGCGTGGGGACCCGCGGGCAACGGTCCGATCAACCTCCATCGGGACCGGAGGTGGGAGCGGAGGAGCCGCCGACCTCGGAGGTTGAGCGACTGCCGAGACGGGGGCGACCGTGTCGGGCGGGGGCGGGGAACAACCCCGTCGGAGGTTTGCGATGATCCTCCGGCGGCTCGTGCACGGTCGTGCCTCGTATTGGCGGTAGGCACGGGCGCCAGCCCGGATAATCCGTGAGGCTCGGGGAATCGCTCGACGTGTGATCGCGTGGTTGATGGGCGGGGTGAGGCCGGTCCGGTATTTGTGGACCTTCACAGCTGGTCCTCGAAACCGGCGAGCTCGACGAGTCCTCGAAGTCGTCGTGTAGCGGAGACGTCCGGGCACCCATGTAGTACCCCCGGGACTCGAGCTTGGCGAGAGCATGGTCCTGCTCGTTCTCCTCGATGAAGCGGAGACGGAATTCCCGGACAAATGCATCCCAGGTGGGAGTGGGAACGGATGTTTCCGGCCATGCGCTCTGCCCAGCGCTGCGCCGAGTCCTTCGCCATAAAGGACATAGCGAATCTCACGGCCTTCTCCTCGGAGGTTTCCCCGTTCTCGAGGAAGGCTCCCGGATGAGCCGGACGTAAGTCTTGACAGCGTGTAGGAAGGCCCGACCTTGCATGCGATCGCCGTCGAAGACAAACGGAGGATTCGGTCGGAGGACCGATTTTGAGGCTGGGCTGAGGTTTGCGAAAAGACCTGGACCTCCGACCGGATCCGGATCGGAAGGGGCCGGGGCAGGAAAGGAAGATTGTGCGGTGTTTTCAATTAGCGCTGCGAGGCGCGCGACGGTCTCTTCGATGCGGGACAGGCGGTCCATGTCGGCGGAAGTCGCGGAAGTAGGATCGGCCATGTCAGCTTCGGAGGACGGGGGGAGGGGGCAAGATTCGAATTCGGAGGTTGCGGAGGATCCGGAGGTTGCGGAAGATCGTCTTCCGAATCGTCGCTATCCAAGCCGAACTTCGCAATCTTGACCGGTTAATCCCTTAGAGACTTTCTCCTGCTGTAAGGGCAACCCTGGCGGCCCGAAATATCTCAAGAGTCCTGGCAGGGGGATCCGAAGTCAATTGAAGTACACTACTACAGGAAGAAGCGCACCTGGCAGGGGGGATCCGAAGAGGAGAAAGTCTAAGGATTCCCCGGCCAGGTGCGTGCCTATATACCAGCTAGGGCTAACTACGGGTTGCGCATGGTTTGTTGATGGCGTAGTGAACGGCAGTGATCCCGGCACGATCACATGCGGAGTGCCATGCGGAGTGCGGGGATCCGTCCAGATGGGGTTTGGCTCGGCGGGGGGAACGTCGGAGGATAGCGGAGGTCTGACCGGAGGTCGGATCGGAGGATCCGGGGGTCGGATCGGAGGATCGGGGGTTGGAAACGGGGGTTCCCCTGACAGGCCCAGCCTCACTATTCTGCCCAGGTGCTTTTGAGCTCTGTAGGAAAACGATGGCACGCGGCTCGATAAGTACATGACGAGGTGACGAAGACGGAGCCCCTATGATTGTTTCACAGCCTTTCACGTTATTGGGCCCTGTGACACGTGACATTCGAAGTGATTTAAATACTGCAGTGGTCATATGCACTTCCTACTGAGAAGTGAAGCGCAGGCCTGTCTTTTGCCTCCTCTATCTTCGTAGCCACGATAACCCAGGTGCCCCATATGATCCCCATTGGGCCGTAGAGTGCAGCAGCAAAACCAATGCTGCATGCTAAAAGCCCACCCATCTTAGCACTTTCGACCAGAATGCCGAGAAGACGGTCGAAGCGACGGGCACCTGTTACCAATAGCTTGAGTTTATCCGGATCGATGATACCATAATCATTTTCTAACCGTTTCCGTTTAGTTTACGGGATTCCGCACACGAAAACTAAATGGTTGGAGCCTTACCATGTACAATGTCCCCCCCAAAAAAAGAGTACAAAGTTATGACAATTGTTGCGAATAAACTTGTACTTTTGCGGCATTCGGGAAATTATAGAGCGACCTAGCGTGTCGTTGGTCTGCAAGAAAGTTTTTTACTGGGAAAAAGACATACCTTTTTTTTACAAGCTGTTCGTCTGTCATGGTCGTCTCTCCAATGTAGTACTGGTGTACCACTCGTGCTCGATGAAGGGGATTTGACCATAACTGATGATACCGTTTTCACCCCTCACGAGCTCATGTACAAATCCTCCTATGCAGACAGCCCAGTGAAATATGTGTGTGGCGGGTCGTCAAAGGTAGATGTACACTGGCGGCCAGATCTGATGCCACCCCCAAATAGAGAAAATCCATCAAACCCGCTCTCTCTGCACACAATACCTCTCTGTGAGGAGTGTCTGCAACAGATGGGTCACGAATGTGTTAAGGTATTGTTATTTGACAAAACTCCCAGTAAATTTTCCAAAAAAAACACGGTGGTACGGGTCCTCATGCTCGACACTGGCATTCAGTTTTTGCCGGTAATATTCATTTTTTGTCAGAAGAACGGGCTATGGGTCACTATAGGCACATATAAACCGTATCCGACCAAGTTTCCTATCAGTCAGGCGTTGCGCGCGTCGAGAGAGCGGGTTTTGATGGGATTTTCCTTATTTGGGTGGCATCAGATTTGGCCGCCAGTGTATGTACCACTCGGGCTCTTGGTGACTTGAAGTTTACAGGGAGAGACACCACATAGATGCCTCTAGAGCCTGTGTCATCGGGACTTCTGGAGCTGTCTCTCGTATCGGGGGCGACGGAACCGGGACTGATAGAGTCGATGCTGGTGGAAGTTGAGTCACTCATTTGTGATGCATGCAGTGCTAGACTTCAAGTTATGCCGGTGGAAACGCGTTCTCCATGAGGCCAGCAGGGGTTAAAATTGACAGACGCCCAACAGACGCCCTTGCTGATGTCTAAATTTAACATTGTACATGTTGCTCCGCTGCCTCGCATCCTCTTCTGTGGAGCTGGTAATCAACTGCTGAATTTATTTGCAGCGCCGGTTCATAAATTGAAGGGAAATTAAGTTAGTTGCAGTTCTTAAAGCATTGTAAAGTAAATAATAGGGCCCGAAACTGAATGTAATATATCTCATTCGGACTCAACTAAGTTGAATAATATTTCTTTTCTTGTACTCAAAAACTCTAGATAACTAAACTGCCCACTAAATCCATGAGCAGCCAATCAGAGTGTTGATCTATGGATTTAGTGAGCAGTTTTAAACACCGTCCTCGACGACCGACTCTGACTTCCACGACTCGATTGGCAGACATATGTCGGCTGCAATCGGAACCCTCTCGCGCAAGCACAATCTTGGGTGCGGTGTTTGACCGCTTGGGCAGTAAGGAGTGCCGGACTGAGTTTTGGAGCCAGACAGGGACAGACGACTTGCGGGAGACAAGCTGAGACTGCTCGTTCGGATGTTGGTGCTGGAACTGCTCCAAATGCACGCCGCCTTCGACCGACTGGTGCGTTTTCCGTTTCTCCTTCCACCATCGCATCTTGCTCATTATTTTCCCTTTGTTTTCTCACCTCAGGCTACCCCTCCCAGACCCCCCATGGGCCTAATTTTTAGTAGAGAATAACTGTCCTAAGGGGGGGTCAGTTTGAGTGGTGGTCCCATTTCCCATGGGACTTCCCACCTTTGAAGGGACTTTTCACCAAACTGCTGGGGGATGTCCCATCTGGTTTTTTTGAGGATATCCCACCCGCCACAGGCGGGCCCGAAAAATAACTGTGGGATGTCCCATCTTCCCATTTTGCTGCACCAAAAAAGCACGATTTTGGGGCCATTTCTAGACAGTTTTCCATGATGCTTGGTGGTACATGTGGCTTGAAGGTAGGCCAATGCTGCTACATATATGCTGCACCCTGCACAGCATATTTTCGTAGGCAAAAATACAGGATTTTGCACCAGAAAAGGCTGGTTTTGCAGCTGTTCCCGCAGGAATTTGGATTGTACATGGTCATTCATGCAGTCTCAAGGTAAGGCAAGGTCCATAGCTTTACGCTGTGCCCCACAAGCAGCAGATTTATGGGTGGAAACACAGGATTTCGGAACAGAAAAGCTGGTTTTTGCAGCCATTCCTCCACAGAATTGGATGATACTTAATAACTCATGCAGTTTCATCATAGGCCATCACCCCTATCCATATGCCATGCCATGCCATGTGCACCAGATTTCTGTGGGTGAAACCACAGCATTTCACTACAGAAAAGATGTGTTTTTGCAGCTATTGATCTATTGACTTGGATCATTGGCAGTAATTCAGGTAGTCCTTGGGATGGCTCTAATTATATCTTTGCTTACTGACAATCTCAAACTAATGTGCACAATGTGGGGTATCCTGCTATCATTCCGATCATTATGTAATGTCATGTTGTCTTAATCCTGACCAGTGGGATATCCCACCAGTCAACATAGAATATCCAGCTCAGAGTGGGATGTCCCGTCATTATCTTATACAACGTGAGATGTAACACTGAGACTGGTTTTGAAGGTGGGAAGTCCCACTCAGAGCCAAGGGACATCCCACTGTTATCTGATCTGAGGTGGGATGTCCCACTCATACTCTTCTCCATGGGGGACATCCCATTTACAGGCAAGGGACATCCCACTGTTATCTGATCTGAGGTGGGATGTCCCACTCATATTCTTCTCCATGGGGGACATCCCACTTACAGGCAAGGGACATCCCACTATTATTCTGTCAGACGTGGGATGTCCCACTTGTAATTTTCCCAATGGTGGGAAGTCCCACTTGAATTTGTGTAGTGAGGGACATCCCACCTTTACTTGTATCAACAATCCCTTTTAGAGTCCAAGCCACAGCTGATGCTACAATGCTGAATACATTGTTTCCCAATTTACTTTGATCAATCATATACTGTGGCACCCTTGGCTCTTATTGATAGATGCACAGCCACTGATGGAATCAACTATATTCACCTCCATATTCCAAAAAAGGCAATTATAGTTGTGTTTCAATGGTGGATGGTGAAAATCACCCAGGTTCATTTAGATGCCTAGCTTTGGTGATACATATGCACTAGCATCATGTTATTTGATCAGTGATATAGTTTGGCACTCCTTGGCCTATATTAATCGACACACAGCCACTGATGGGATCAACTATATTCACCTCCATGTTCCATAAAAGGCAATTATGCATGTATCTCAATGGTGGATGGCAAAAATCAGCCAGATCTTCTTAGATGCATAGGTTCATTGTTTTTATCCTTAACACTGAAGGTTATTATCCTTAATGAATGAGTAACACCCCTGTTTATGTGAAGCTCTGGTGAACATGTGTGAATTCACCTTGGCTGGTCAATGGGGCTACCAAGAGCATAATGCTAAAGATGACTGTTGTAGCCCTTGATGAGCTCTACAGTTTTGGTAGAGCCATCAGAGGTTTGGCCGATGACTTTCCCTTTTGGGACACTAACGCTTTTGTCCCAAAAAGGAAATTTTCGACATCAGCCCTTCCCTGGCTCATAATTCAACCATTTTGGATGGTCTAACCTTATAAGCATGTTGTTCTATGTTCTTTGAAGCCACCTGGGATACATTAGAGCCCAGTATAGTACAGTAATAGGGTGAAAAAAAGTGAATATTGATAAATTGTGTCCTGGCCATAATTTCTTGGGGATATACCAATAGAAATAGCTCCTGGATAGATTAACTTGTCCCCTTAAGCTACAGAGATACCCTCCAGGTGATGTAGTATATTCTGGTAGTGAAAGGCATCCCAGTTTGGCCTTACAAGGAAATTGCATTTTGGCCATATTATGGGTTCCTCTATGATGTGAGATATCTCAAAACACATCTGTTGGAATTGGTTCATCTATAGGTATTAGAAAATGAGACAATTAACACCCTGAGCACCCCATACCCCATGATTTAAGGTGATCTTATTGTATATTCTTGTTCATCATATTCAGCATGCCACAGGGTCATAGCTAATGTTCTGAAGGCTTATCCTAGTATTCCTAAGCTATATGACCAATTTTAAGTCAAAAAGCAGGCCAATATATGGTGATAATTCTCAGAATTGTCAAATGTCATGTTTTGCTTGTTTCATAAATAGGGCCTCAAGGAGACCAATTAGTGCGAAATAAACATCAGGAATGAAGACAGACAGTGTAACTGACCCAGATTATGCTTTATTTCAAGTGTTTTGGTCAAGTATTGGCCAGATGGTGTTTTGAACCATGCCAGCATATGGACGACAAGTTGTACTCAAACCCATCTCATCAGAACCACCATCTGGTCAATACTTGACCAAAACACTTGAAGTAAAGCATAATCTGGGTCAGTTACACTGTCTGTCTTCATTCCTGATGTTTATTTCGCACTAATTGGTCTCCTTGAGGCCCTATTTATGAAACAAGCAAAACATGACATTTGACAATTCTGAGAATTATCACCATATATTGGCCTGCTTTTTGACTTAAAATTGGTCATATAGCTTAGGAATACTAGGATAAGCCTTCAGAACATTAGCTATGACCCTGTGGCATGCTGAATATGATGAACAAGAATATACAATAAGATCACCTTAAATCATGGGGTATGGGGTGCTCAGGGTGTTAATTGTCTCATTTTCTAATACCTATAGATGAACCAATTCCAACAGATGTGTTTTGAGATATCTCACATCATAGAGGAACCCATAATATGGCCAAAATGCAATTTCCTTGTAAGGCCAAACTGGGATGCCTTTCACTACCAGAATATACTACATCACCTGGAGGGTATCTCTGTAGCTTAAGGGGACAAGTTAATCTATCCAGGAGCTATTTCTATTGGTATATCCCCAAGAAATTATGGCCAGGACACAATTTATCAATATTCACTTTTTTTCACCCTATTACTGTACTATACTGGGCTCTAATGTATCCCAGGTGGCTTCAAAGAACATAGAACAACATGCTTATAAGGTTAGACCATCCAAAATGGTTGAATTATGAGCCAGGGAAGGGCTGATGTCGAAAATTTCCTTTTTGGGACAAAAGCGTTAGTGTCCCAAAAGGGAAAGTCATCGGCCAAACCTCTGATGGCTCTACCAAAACTGTAGAGCTCATCAAGGGCTACAACAGTCATCTTTAGCATTATGCTCTTGGTAGCCCCATTGACCAGCCAAGGTGAATTCACACATGTTCACCAGAGCTTCACATAAACAGGGGTGTTACTCATTCATTAAGGATAATAACCTTCAGTGTTAAGGATAAAAACAATGAACCTATGCATCTAAGAAGATCTGGCTGATTTTTGCCATCCACCATTGAGATACATGCATAATTGCCTTTTATGGAACATGGAGGTGAATATAGTTGATCCCATCAGTGGCTGTGTGTCGATTAATATAGGCCAAGGAGTGCCAAACTATATCACTGATCAAATAACATGATGCTAGTGCATATGTATCACCAAAGCTAGGCATCTAAATGAACCTGGGTGATTTTCACCATCCACCATTGAAACACAACTATAATTGCCTTTTTTGGAATATGGAGGTGAATATAGTTGATTCCATCAGTGGCTGTGCATCTATCAATAAGAGCCAAGGGTGCCACAGTATATGATTGATCAAAGTAAATTGGGAAACAATGTATTCAGCATTGTAGCATCAGCTGTGGCTTGGACTCTAAAAGGGATTGTTGATACAAGTAAAGGTGGGATGTCCCTCACTACACAAATTCAAGTGGGACTTCCCACCATTGGGAAAATTACAAGTGGGACATCCCACGTCTGACAGAATAATAGTGGGATGTCCCTTGCCTGTAAGTGGGATGTCCCCCATGGAGAAGAATATGAGTGGGACATCCCACCTCAGATCAGATAACAGTGGGATGTCCCTTGCCTGTAAATGGGATGTCCCCCATGGAGAAGAGTATGAGTGGGACATCCCACCTCAGATCAGATAACAGTGGGATGTCCCTTGGCTCTGAGTGGGACTTCCCACCTTCAAAACCAGTCTCAGTGTTACATCTCACGTTGTATAAGATAATGACGGGACATCCCACTCTGAGCTGGATATTCTATGTTGACTGGTGGGATATCCCACTGGTCAGGATTAAGACAACATGACATTACATAATGATCGGAATGATAGCAGGATACCCCACATTGTGCACATTAGTTTGAGATTGTCAGTAAGCAAAGATATAATTAGAGCCATCCCAAGGACTACCTGAATTACTGCCAATGATCCAAGTCAATAGATCAATAGCTGCAAAAACACATCTTTTCTGTAGTGAAATGCTGTGGTTTCACCCACAGAAATCTGGTGCACATGGCATGGCATGGCATATGGATAGGGGTGATGGCCTATGATGAAACTGCATGAGTTATTAAGTATCATCCAATTCTGTGGAGGAATGGCTGCAAAAACCAGCTTTTCTGTTCCGAAATCCTGTGTTTCCACCCATAAATCTGCTGCTTGTGGGGCACAGCGTAAAGCTATGGACCTTGCCTTACCTTGAGACTGCATGAATGACCATGTACAATCCAAATTCCTGCGGGAACAGCTGCAAAACCAGCCTTTTCTGGTGCAAAATCCTGTATTTTTGCCTACGAAAATATGCTGTGCAGGGTGCAGCATATATGTAGCAGCATTGGCCTACCTTCAAGCCACATGTACCACCAAGCATCATGGAAAACTGTCTAGAAATGGCCCCAAAATCGTGCTTTTTTGGTGCAGCAAAATGGGAAGATGGGACATCCCACAGTTATTTTTCGGGCCCGCCTGCGGCGGGTGGGATATCCCTCAAAAAAACCAGATGGGACATCCCCCAGCAGTTTGGTGAAAAGTCCCTTCAAAGGTGGGAAGTCCCATGGGAAATGGGACCACCACTCAAACTGACCCCCCCTTAGGACAGTTATTCTCTACTAAAAATTAGGCCCATGGGGGTCTGGGAGGGGTAGCCTGAGGTGGTTTTCTAGTGCATGGGGAGCTTTTGCGGGAGGATTCCTTGGAGGATTCCCGTTTATCTACATTTCTCCGCCCCACCTTAGTTTCCAGAGTTCATTGCATAATATTTTGAGCATGCGCCAATGTCCCGATGCGTCGTAAGTAATTCCTGAATTGCAAGCGCGTTATGGTCACCTGATCGTGGATCCCGTCACCATCCCTCCCATAAGGATAACTCCGGAAAAATCGACCAAAATGGCCTCAGTCCCCAAAACTTTTTGGTAATTTAGTGCATCAAACAAAAAAAAACCCCCCAAGATGGAGTAGGTTCAGGCCCCGTCGCGCGTGTTGCCCAAAATTGAGCCATTTTCCAGCTTATTTCTGCATTTTTCGCCCTCTAGTCGCCAGTTGGGGTCCAAATTCCCTTCCTCGAGCAGATCTTGATTGAAAAATCTTCACAAAGCCCCTGAAGGCGAATGAACACCAAAATTTGCTTTGTACCTGCCTCAAATCCCTTAAATATTAAGACAGACCCAACAACTCTTCACTGCAGGGAAGATATATAATTGGCATGAGTGACGAGATTCAATCGAACTGATTGTACGAATTGCATCAGGCCGATTGACCAACTCAATCATCTCAATTGGTCGGATACTATCGGGCTGATTGAATTTTGGCAGAATCTCCATCGGCCTGGGTAATTGCCACAATCAGCCTGAGAGGGTCCATTCAATCGGGCTGATTGTTCAGTACCAATTTTCCTGTGAGATTTTGGTGGCTTCTGGGAGTCCAGTGGTTCGTAGTCGAGGATAGTCGGAGTGCAGGTGGTGGTTCGAGAGGAGAGAAAGCTCACCGCCACCTGTCAGTCCTCTCTCACAAGAGATCGTATTGGCACAGTACATCGAGTCAATACTCCCACATTACATGGTTCAATCAGATCGAGGTATAGGATATAGTCTATTGTGCTACATAATACGCCAGAAAATCTATCTATACTAACATGTTGAGCTGCATTAGTCGTCGCAGAGGCTGTTGTACTATTTGGGACCCGCAGTTGGCCACTCCCACTAGTTGGCCATTTGGTGTTTAGCATTCCAGGCCTTGACATTTATAACCTGGCACAAGGAGGGATGATAGTAGGACCAGTGGCAGGATCCCGGGAAGCCGAGTGTTGTGTGGAGTTTTTGGGACCCGCAGTTCGTGCAGTCGGTGTCGCGTATGGACACCGTGGCGGAGATCATGGCATTGGGCACCGTTCTTTCGATCAAAGTGAAGGATCCTCAACAAGGTAGGGCCACGACCCCACAACAATGGTTTCACTCATGTCAACATTATTCAGGGTATGTCTCGCAATCCGCCAGACTGTATTCCAATCCATCAAGGTCCGCGATGTCGAGTCGTCCGACGCCCCAATTCAGTGTTCAATTCCGCACACTGGGAAATGTCGCGTACTTCATGACCAGCCTCAACACGGTGCCCGACACCATTCGCACGCTCGAAAACAAAATATGGGAAGCCCTCCAAAATTCTGATTATTTACGTGTAGTACAAGACGGAGTAGCGCTACCGCAAGAGGAATGATTCACTTACGCGTCGAACTCTTCGGCTCTAACCCAATATTGGCCGTATGTGTACTCTGTCACCCCGACCATCCCGGTGATGTCTTGCCAATACGACATCTTGATGCGCTTGGGAGCCTTGCCAGCCGAAGCCCTGAGAACTGCTCGTGTCGCATCGATGCGCTTTTGCTTGGTCTGTAGGAGCTTTCGTTTGTAGGCAGTGCTTGGGGAGAAGTCTTCGGGATCAATCTCAGTTTCGTCGACATACTCCCATCGCTTTGCGATGAGTTCAATGATCGACAAGCTCTTGATGACCTCAAGGGAGCTCATGTCCTATGTAAATGTAAGTGCCAGGTTAAGCCGATGGTCACAGGATGGTTGGGTTGCGTACCATGTTTGCGGAGACAGCAACCTCACGCAATTCAAGTAGACTTCGAGATAGACCTACAAGATTGAATATATGAGAAATCCAGGTGAGCCCGTTTGATGTCTTGACGAACCTTTCAGTTTGGCGGACGTTAATTCGAAGCCCTGGATCCGTTCAACCTCGGGACAACAGCTGATTCAAGTCTCGAAGAGGGTTTCGCCAATTTCCTCGTTGCAAGACACGTCGCGCACGCTGGGGCATGCCGCCAGTATGCCGTGTGCATAGATTGCTGGGTGGATCAATAAACAGACGGTGGTACCGTACAAGATCGTACTCACGCAGGATGATGGCCATGCATATGGTCCGTACACCAGGAAGATTGACTCCCCTGAATGCAACGGTCACGTTCCTTTTCCACTTGGATTCCGGGTACAGGATATGCAATGTGTCGAGATTCGGTAACGACACCAGACATCGGGCGAAGAGAGGTACTACAGCGGCAATGCGATGCGATGATAGGGAAATGGAGAACACTCTATAAGCGGAATAGATGAATACTTAAAGGCATAGTAAGGGACTCGGAACGGTCTACTTACCGAACAAACCGAGCAAGGTCCTGATTCTCGCGTTTCATCAGTCCATTGCACCTGTCGAGGAGAACGTCGGCGACTCGCGTAGACCAGTCCCGACCGTTCTTCGGAGCGAAGCACGCTTCGACGTGTTCCCATAAGAGGGGAAGAAAAATCGCGCGGAACGTGCGACAGGTCTGCGAAAGCGTGCGAAGGGTTTCTGGCCACTCCCGATGCGCAAGGGGGATCGTTTTAGGGCAGCTTTCGATTTTGCCCCGGCTGAGAAGAAGGAGAGAACGGGGTATTCCGTCCTTTTCGCTTTCCAAGATCAGGAAGTGGGAATCGGAGACGATCTCTAGCCAGATTGCGGTGGGGACTCTAAGCGCTGGCCATGGTATGAATCAATCGCAGCGCGGCTCCCCTCGGAGAACGCATCTCACCTGCGCCGTTGGGCTCAACATCGGCCCCTTCCACTGCTGTGGCCTTGATCATCCTTTTCCGTTTGTTCGTTTCGACTCGTTGGCATTGAAGGAGGAATGTCAAGATGTTGCGTTGACGGGGAAATTTACCCACGGTGTATTACTATCAGTGACTAGGAACCTGGCCACACTAGGAACCTGGCCATAGGTCAAATATAGCACCCTAGAGTGTGTGATATGTCCCTTGTGCATTTGCACAATGGAATATGACCCATTGCGCATCTCGAGACCAAATTTCAACCCAAAGCAATAAGTTGATCCAAAGCTGTGCTCAGATTGATCGCGGTCCGGAGGGTGAGAACGTCAATTTGGTACCTCCGAGCAACCGTCTCGCTTGTTTCTCGACCAATACTTGGTGGATCCGGGACTTTGGGGGCTCGTTCTTCTGGTAGACTTTGGGGCTTCCTTCTGAGTATGCAGCATTCGGCGGAGAGCTTGCCCTGCATCATCCAACTCACCAACACAACGGGAACGAAAACTCTATGTTCGCAAACTGAAATTCGAGATCCCGAGGGACTCTTGAAGACTATCGTTCCAACGCCTTGCAGTATCCAGCAGAATGGGTAAGGCTTCCATATCCCCGATAATACGACACTTGAACGCTTTCCCATCCCTCCTGATATGACTACAGAGAGAAAATCATCGATTCGACCCCGAAAAAAAGTTTAAATGTCGGGTTCTCAACAGTATACCTCGAAGCGGGAGATATTCATTCAGGTTGGTCCATTTGGTTCCAATAAACCTCCCTATGACTTATTTTAGCGTACAACCCGTTACCAATGGCGCACCACCCCGATTTAGATGAAAGTCCGGATCCTGCTGCCGAAGGCTTGTGTAAAATGTCTCCGCTACTCCACTTTTGCAAGTTCCAATGTATAATATAAGTGCCCGGAATACATTATATGGATCCCACGTACATTATAGCCAACGGTGGGAACCCTCATTGGCCGCCAACAACGAACTTTCAAGGGGCCAGGATCCCTGTCAATTGCCCTTTCGGGAAATCCTTGAAAACTAAATTCGTAGGGCACTCAAAACGGCACCGAAATTATCGTAAATATGCTTAATTTCTTCGCAGTACCCACGCCTATTGCATAGGGCCCACAGACCTGGGAAAATATCCCGTGGTCTATCGCAATCGGGCCCAAACCCCTTAGGTGGCCAGGTTCCCAGCGCGATATAGTAGGGTTCCTTTGTAGAAAAATCGCGAAAGATGTTTACGCCGCACGAAAGGGATTTACCGTGCGCAAAAGAGTTTTTTCCACACGCGAAAGAGTTTTACCTTGGGCGAAAGAGGCTGGGCTAATTCAGGTGATCTATGCTCTTCTATGGGGTAGCCGTTTTACGAGGTGATGGCTGCCTCTGATTTTTTTATTTCCCTGCCTCAACGATCCCCGTAAAGATCTGGAGCCGAGATTGAGGGACATCCTGATCTTATCAGTAACATCGTGGTTCACCTTAGTACATCGGCGGAGCACAGAAAGCATTTCGAAGACCTCATGAACGCCCTCATGTAAAGCACGCATCTTGACATTAATATTAATGGCGGAAGCATCCTCACGGCTCGGGACTCTGCTTTGACCGAGAGACACGGCCCCCGCGCAAATGGCGCTTCGCTTTTGACGCGAACTGAATCAGAGATAGACTGACGCGTCGTTGACGTTCAGGGATGGATTTTTTGAGCCTGCTGCTCAAGAAACTCGTGGAGAGCTCCCATATCAACTCATTCATGGTCCAGAAAGTTTGCAGCATTGACAGCAATCTATGTAGGAGAGAAAACGTAATTTAGCGCATCAGAATACCTGTCCAAACTCGGCGGCACATAGTTCCGGAATTCCATCAGAAGACGTGCCGACAGGCTGTAAAGGTCTTCTTGGTCTGCCGGCGTATGTTTTGATCCTCCCCCACTTCGGGGGCCACTTTTACGCGCTTTCGACGTGTCGGGGGCGGGTTTGGGTGAGCAGTAGTGAGTGGCCGGAGAAAAAAAAGAAAAAAGTGGGGGACCGAACAGAGCTTTGCTGACAGTACTCAGTATATTCCAAAATGGCAACTGCCCGCTTTGCTGTCAAAGAGGGCATATCAAGTGAAATGTGCCTTGTTTCATCTCAATGTGCCTCCTTCTTGAATGTACCTGCCTGCCGCCTTTTGTATATCCTCAGGGGGGCGGGTTAGAAGCAAGATGGTTAACCACAAGTCACGATTAGGAAATCAACGATGACTGCGGACTCGCTCTGCTGCTATAAGAACGCCCAACGTCTTCCACCTGAAGTCATTCGTTGCTCAGGGCTCACGGACAACTCTACTGGCTTCATTCTCTATTACTTCCACACAGATCAAAATGCAGAAAAAAATCTTCCTCCCCCTTCTCTCTGCGGTCTCCGCCGCAACAGCCACCGAGCTCGTCACCAACGGCGGTTTCGAAACCGGCGCAGCCTCGCCCTGGGTCATCGGCGGCGGTGGCTCCGCCCACGTCGCGAACAACTCGAACAGCTCGCCCTTTCTGCCCGTGGCCGCCCACAGCGGGACGAACTTCCTGTGGGTCCTTTCATTCCTCCTCCGGGATTTGAGTACCATATCACGCGAGAAAGCTGATGAACCAACTAGCGAGCTCTCCAACGGCGGCGGTTCAGCGGCCACCACCGTCTCCCAGCAAGTAACTGTCGTCGCCGGCACGACCTACCAATTCAGCGCTTCCTACGTGGCCTTCGACCAGCCGTTTGATGGATGCTTCGCCACGGCGGCCGTGGGCATCGTGTCCATTGCGTCGGCGACGCTGTTTGCAAGCCAGAGCGGCAACGGTATCACGGTTCCGCCGTATCATACGCTCAGCGGCACATATTTGGCGCCTGCCGGGTCGACGGGCCAGCAGAGCCTGGTGGTGAGCTTGGGGTGCGGCGGGCAGAGCTTGGGGGGCGTATTTGGGTTGGATGATGTTAGTTTGCAGAGCTAGACTAGTTTGGTTCATTGACTGACGTGGGAGAGTTCTGGAAATATGGGAAGTTGGTTGGCTAGTGTGTGATAAAGGGGGGGAGGAGATGGTGCAGTGGGCCCGTCTCCGGCCATATCAGTATTGTTGAAAACCCGAGTTTTATCAAGGGTCCGATTGAAGTCAATGTCACGGCGCAATAACATCACGACGAAGACCTTGAGCGGACGAAAGTGTGTCGGACGGGCGCCGCAAATGAGCATGGGCTTCTGCTTTGGGTTCGTACTACTAGTATTCGTATTTAAAATTGACAAGACACTTTCATGAGTATACACGGGGAGGGTGCGAGTGCGACTCGTCCAGTCGCACTGTCAGCCCAGGAGTCGCACTGAAGAGACCGCAGCAGTGCGACTCGGCCGGTCATCAGTGCGACTGGCTTCAAGCCGTTGATAGTGACAGTCACAGATGTGAACAGCCATGCCGTTCACTTGCCGTAGCGTGTAAACAGGAGGTTTATCACACCACTGGGTGGCACTGTGAAATTTCAAGGTCAACCTGAGCATGTATCCTAGGTAGCACACTTGGTATTTGAATAACACCTGCATGCGCATATTCCCTTTTGAGCCGTGGTTCGAGTGGCCATGTAAGTCTTGACTGGCTGAAGCATGAAAACAGGTGGAAGATTTATCCCGTATTACAGCGTTTACTGCTGCCAGCCTACTCTGAGTAATTGCGAGAGTATTATGAAAGAAGGAGGCACCGAAAGTTGAACGACTGTTGTGATTTGACGCAGTGGTGGTTGTGTTGTTCCGAGGCAAGTGCGCACCTTTTGTATGTCAGTCTACTGGCTGTCTTTGATCCGCAATAAAGTATGGATTTTTCCAAGGTCGATGAGAAGTTTGGCGATACATACGCATCGGAACACGCCGATGCACTTTGTTTGAACCACATCAATTTTGTACCAAATGTTGACCCAATCTGCTCTGTGACAAATTCTTGAAGCTTGGAAGGAGCCTGGCCATCCAAAACATCATATTTGATACGTTGAGTATTGCCGATTCAACTAAACCTTGATATAGAGGAGGAAAGTACTTTGAGCGACGGATGGGGGTGGCTGTGTTCTACCGCGGCACTTGACTATTAAGTTTGTTCATTGCGCGAGTGCCGCGCAGTTAAAAATTCATTCACAGTCCTTATGTGACCCCATGTCATGTCACAGCGATGTAGATAGGAATATGCTCAAGATAAAACTAGAGTCCCCATAGCCCTTTTGAACCAAGTGGCAGGGGAAGGGTCTTGTCATTCGCTGATGATGTGGGACTGGTGCGTCGCCTGCCTTTTGGCCACTAGTGCCTCACCTAATCTGATAGCCATGCATCGGGCACATCCCAAGTGCTCGCTAACACCTCTGATGGTCGTCGTCCAACGTGTGCTGTACGAGTTTCAGAACTGGCCAACCTGTTAGCATCTAGAGCCTTCTCTGTTAATCTCTGCCACAGGGCAGCATGTTCTTTCCCTGCTTCTACCTGGCCCAACCATAGTGTTTGCATCCTCACCTGTCTTTATGCAATACCGCTGCTCCAGATTCTACAAGGCACCGATGCGCCGACGACGTAGAGCTGGCAACACCTCAAAACTTCAAGCTTTAAGTCCAGAGCCCCAAGACTTTGACACCAATTTTTAGAAGCAAAAGTACGAGGATACGTCAATCTCCTGATTCAAGATCGTTTGCTTTCAAGCTTCAAGCTTCGAACCTCAAAGACCTCAATAGAACACTTCGCAAGACTCTGTCTTTCAAGACGATTAACCTCGACGTTCGGGATGCCCCCGTGAAGACCTCTAATATTCAAAATTCCAAGATTATCTCAAAATTTCGTTGCGCAAATTACTCCACCACTCATATCGCCTTCGCCTGGGATTTCAAACGGCTTGCATCCTCAAGAGTACCTTCCGTTGGATTGTGTGCTCACGCATGGGGGACAATAGATAGTTTGATAGGACCCATGTTGCATGTACGGGGTCCCCCGAGACCGTCAGCCACTTCCTCCTCTCCTGCCCGCGTTTCAGGCGGCAACGCCTCGACCTCATTCGCCGCATTGGGACCGCGCGCCTCACCCTCCGCCTCCTCCTGTCTGCCAAGTCGGACCCGAAACATGTCCTCACGTACGTACGCGATACCGAACGCCTCCCCCGTTACTCTCTATAGACCCGATTTCTCCATTTTCTCTTTACTTGACTCTTTCCTCATACATACACTGCCTCACAATCATCCCATACTGCCAAGTCACACTGCCACGGACACAAAATCACACACACTCTCATAGCAGCATTCCCACGATACACCCTTTACTTAGCATCCCTCCCCAGACACTCTCCCCAGACAGCTAGCGTAACTAAAATGTACGTCGTAATAGTGCTACATGGGCCCCAAGGGGCCCGCGCGCACTCTAATGGAATTTAAATTAAATTAAATTAAATTAAATGAATTTAATATTCTGCGAGCTCTTTTGGTCGGAGATTGCCACGCACTGCCGCGCACCTGCCGCGGTCTTGCTGCGCATGTGAGTTCAGGACACCCAATAAGACCTCTCTGAGACTGAATTTAATGCCCAAATGAGTCAAGACTCAGATGGTAGAAAATCACCCAGTTGAACTTGATTACAACTAAATTTTTGATGCAAACTCCCCATTTCTTAGTCTTAGTGGCCCAGTGCAATACTACATAGTCAATCCTAATGAACTGAACCTTTGGGGGGATTGGAGAAGGCCACCAACGTCCAAAAAAATATCCCACTACATTAAGGATGCATAAGGATGCCGCGCCAGTGCCGCGGTAGTGCGCGGCAGGCGCGGCATTTTCTCCTGGCCTTTAATTTAACATGTTTCCGTGATCAGCGCGGGAGCGTGCGTATCAGCGGAACAGCGGTCACACAGCGAACTACGCGAGTCGCACTGTTTGATACTGAGTCGCACTGCTGCAGGGTCCCAGTCGCACTAATGGCGCTGAGTCGCACTCTCAATTTGGTGACAGTGCGAGTGGCTGAGAGTCGCACTCGCACCCTTTTCGTCATCCCTCCACTTTCATCACCCATGACCAGGTTGAACCCCGACAGCCACATGGCGATCCTAGACATGGTGTCCGCATCAACGTGACAGTCGGCCTGCCGAATGGCGGGGGGGATCTATGGGGACCTCAGCACTCACTGCGTTTTTACAACAATCGCTGGTCAGGCCATTGATGGAATAGTCGAATCGCCCGAAAAGCCCAACTTGGGCGATCCGAAAATCCCGTGTAAGCTATTATAATCCTTCGTCACTAAGCTCATCTTAATCCCAACCTGAGATAATACAAAAGTCTTATATTAGCCTGGCCTCGAACTTGTGGAAAAGTCCAAGTAGCCCACGGGGCGATTCTTGGGCTATTCTTGGGCGATTCTTGGCGATTCTTGGCGATTCTGGGGCAACTCTTGGGCTCAACTGGGGATTTTCAATTTTTATTTGGCTTTTGGGGGGTTCGGCACAGCCATATATTGAACGGGCTCGGAGTACTATTACATGAAAAAGGTACAGAATGAAATCCATACATACCCCGCACGTGGCGTTGGCCCTTCAAGGTCTAGATTCGGAGCGGTCTGTTACACACCAAAATCCAAGGATTGAAGATGCTCTAATTGATGTATTGAGTTCAGCCTCCGTGTGCGAGAAACAGTGCCCAAGACATGAAGACATATAAAAGCCCAACGACAGAGTGAGTCCAATCAAGAAGAAACTTGAGTTAAGCTTGAGAAAAAATTGGTAAAGTGTCGCCAGAGACAAAGAGGGACTTGGAGAAAGTTAGGGACAAAGAACAAGATGTCGACGATACGACGAAACACATCTTTAAATTCCCATCGGTATCCGCCTAGACCAGTGATGCGGTGATGGACCTTAAAAACTGATGTGATAGCTCACGTTTATCCCACTTGAGCTACTCGGGCTTTTGTTTTCACTCAAGTAGTTCAACTGAAATTGAGCAGTCAATCAAGGAACTAAATAAAAAACTAGTCAAAAATCTCATTCTGCGATAATCATCAGCGAGTATGAAATTTTCGAGGGAAGCTCGTCGGTCGACACGAATATCCCGACGTAAGCCAGAGTCAATTAAATGGACTAGCCCACCCTTTGGCAAGTAAGTAATCTCTCACGGCCAAAACTTGGCTATTTGATCTTTTGATCTAACCTGTGGCCGATTCTAGACCTTCGTTCATCGCCCAACCGTAGCCCGACCAAGGCGATTTTTGTGAAAACGCAGTGACTGACTTGGCGATGTTCTCGCATAGCGTCGGGGATTTCTTGCACGCATGGAGTTCGACATTGTTTCACGTTATTCGGCTGAGGTCGTCCAATGCGGCTATCGATTTCCGTGTTCGTCCCTTTCATGTTTATACGCGGGCTAAAAATAATTTGGATTTCAGAGCTTGGTTGGCAAGTCCGCATTCATACAGACCACCAACGCCAAGGTCAAAGGCTTCTTCGGCGGCCTTGAGTTCGTGGCGCAGACGAGCAACGCGCCGATGGATGTCATCGCGTTCATGTTTGGTGAAAGCCCTGGATCCGAGTCGCGCGTGAATCTCACAACCTCCAATGGGTGAGTTGCATCTCTTCTTCTCTCTCTGTATTTATCATATCCATCCCTCCCCGTGCCAGTGCAATATTCGCCCGCCTCGGCCTGGTATCCGATTTCTCCGACAACACCCTGCGCTCAGTCGTCCGCACCACAGCCGCGTCCATCGAAATCAACACCCCTGCGCAGTCGATGATGCCGCCGAACGCGAGTTTCTTGCTCGATGCGGCGACGACTGTCGGCCCCGTGACACTGAATATGTACCCCGAGTTCGAGGGCACGTACGACTTGCGGACGACTCAGACGAAGGCGAGCGTGGAGGAGGTGTCGGAGAATGTTGATCCGGAGGGCAGGGGGAGACAGAGGACCGTGAGCAGGGAGAGCACTGGGAGGCATGCGCGTGGACAGATTTATTGGAGCAAGGATGGGAAGCCGAGTGAGGGAGTTGAGCGGGGAGATGTGAGGATTGCGACCACCGTGTCGCCTGTTAAAGTGAACATTTGAGCAGTCCTGTTCGTCGTGTTCGTCAATGGAAATACGAGTTATTTATGTGGAGGTCACTATGATGTAGTAAAGAGACGTTAGGATCGCGACCACCGTGTCGCCTGTTAACGTGAATATTTGAGCAGTCGTTATGTGGAGGTCACTCTGGCGTGGAGATATATGGGTCGTGAGTATTATAGATTACATAAGTGGGTGGGTATCGTGACTGAATGTGCGGAGTCGTCTAGTACGTCGCGCCAGTGCCGGCGCCCATTCTGCCTCTCCTCCTCGAGCGCCTGGATCCAGCGCTCCGCGATCCACAGCGGCAGCATAGAATGTCCATGATGACATCAAATATCGTTACGATAACCTGGATTTCAAAGATGAGTCAGAACTAAATAATTGTGCTGGATTAAATGTACAGTTGTGATGGCTCCGACGATGGCCATGATGACTCCTGCGATAGCGGAGACGACTGCATTAATGCCACGGCCGATTGCGCTGAATATTGAGCCCTAGAACCGGTATCAGAACATATTCGTAGTGGAAAGGAGTTGAGAAAACTGACCATGGTGATTGATTTAGTTCGTGAAGAGTAAGTGGTTGTTGGGTGGTGGATCGTTTGTTAATTGAAGGCGGAATGCTCCCGTTTTTTATACGCGGACAGGTTGGGTATGACGGCGTCATTGCATCACTGAAGAAGCCCAAGTCCCGGCCGCAACGTGGAGTCGGGCGTTATCGGGTTCTTGAGCAGCTTCCAGTCATTAACGCAAACATGACGATCGTCGGTGACTCGGTGACAGACGAAATGATTCATATCCTCTCTCAGAATGGAATTTTGAAGCCCCGTCGGCAAATCTTTCAAGTTTCTGATGCGAACAATCGTTTCTTTCTTTCAGTCCACCATGTCGTCCAACAACCACGACTGTGTAGCGTGGCCTTTAGTTTACCCAATTTCTTTCGCCGTCGGACTCCGATCTAATGCCCTTCGATCAAGATGGCGGCCGTAGCGTGCTTCGAAGACTCTAGAATTATCCCTCGGGTTCCTCATCCGTGCTTCCGATTCTCAAGGCCGCGTCGGGCTCACTGGCTCCGACAGTGAGTCGGAACGTCTCGGAAGCTCTCGGAAGGCGACTACCCATCGAGTACTTGACTTGTTGCCCTTTTAACTGTTCTGAGGCTGAGGATGGACATCCGACTGTGGCCAGAGAATATCCCCAGAGTTTCGATGTGTCTGCAAAACCGACCAATCCCAGCATCTGACGGAACAGGAACCTCCAGGGCGGACGTTGTTTGCCAGCAAGCATGATCGAAGCCTGGTCGTATCCTTGCGCACGCGACGCTCCCGCAAACCAAATGGTCTTCAAGTTCGCTGTATCCCTTCTCTCCGTCTTGATCCTCACGGGCCAATATGGCGCCACTGCATCTTCTGTTCAAGACGCCATCGCTGCTCCAAACCTCGCCATAAACTCCGTGCCATTCAGCACCCGTGCATTTTGGATGCGCCGCGCCAACGCGGTCCTCCTCGAGCTTGGCTCGCCCTGCCCCGTAGGAGCATTTGCGAGCGTCATCGTGAATCACACCGCACCGGGCCTCGGAGAGCTCGTGTGCACCGGTGGGAACACCAAGCGCCAGACCGGCAACCCAACGTTGCATGGTACGTGCGGATAAGCGTTCTCCTGGAAGTCTAGCTGATTTTATGACATTTTTCAGGAGAGATCGCTGCGATACAAAACTGCTCAGCTATCCTGACCGATCCCTCGGGGCCCTATAAACTGTCGCCTGCAGGCGCCCTCGACGCATTTACACAATTGAGTCTGTACACAAACGCGGAGAGCTGTCCCATGGTGGGTCCGAGCCATTCCTGAGCGCACTCAAAATACTTAATTGCTTCAAATCCTAGTGCGCCTCCGCGATCCGATGGGCCGGCTTCCGCGAGTACATCTACGGCACAAGCATCGAGACGCTCATTCAGCAAGGCTGGGCTCAGATCCGCATCCCCTCGTTGGAGGTCTTCCGGCAGTCGTTTGACCTGCCAGACCCTGCGCGGCTCATTGGCGAGGTGCTGACGAATGAGACGGACCCGTATTTGCTGTGGCAGTTTAACCCAGATTATCCGTGTCCCGCGGGCTGCGCGAGGTCGGGGAATGGTTCGAGTTGTGCGCTGATTAAGGGGTGATACCAGAATCTTAAATGTATGTCACTATAGATATTTGTTCCTCGTCATTTGCCGTCAGCTAAGGAACACTATATATTCAATCCGACCAGTCATTACACAACCATTCCCTTTCGTTTCCCTGTGCGCCTTAACTGGCATCTCACGAGCTACAGCTCGTAACCAGATTTTAGAGCATTGTTGCCGGGTCGCCTGAAACAGAGGAAGTTCGGTGAAAGTCACCATCCGATGGCTCATAGACCAACCAAATCTCGGAAGAATCATCCGTCATCAAGGATTCATAGACGAAAGAAATGGTCAATGAGATTTGTACGCATGAACCAAAAATTGGTCTTCCAAAGAACTTGTAATCCTACCACTGCATCAGAGAGATTTGATTTCTTTGCTTATATAACCTTCAGCCGTGGATTATTCCGGGTAGCCTTGGACCAGGAAGATGGAGACTATCGAGTCAAGGTAGAAACAATAGACGTATTTCGAGGCGGAACATGTGCGTGAAAAACTCGATAATGTGTGGTACTTGGCCATGAACAATATAAAGTTACGTCGTGATTAGACTAATGATAGAGCCTGACTAAATTGCAGCTGTTCCGGAAGCGAGAAACCAAATAGAAAACTTCAAACTTGTGCGACAGCGGCATCTCGGCGAACTTCGCGGCCATATGCGAAATTCGGCATCCGCGGCAAAGTGGACGAAACTCTGTTGGTCCGGTAACCGCTCTGTACTATCAACGCTATCAAATTCTCAGGAAATTTGGGAGCTCGAAATCCCGGCGGCTGTGTTACACCTGCGGCAACGCGGCACAAAAAGCGCGGATCACCCGATCTCACATCGCCGGTGTCCCGGTGTGCCGGTATTTCGAGTTACTCCGAGTCAGTCAGAGTGCCCAGATCTAGATCTCCCATCAAAGTCTCCTACCAAGTCTCCCATCAAAGTCTTCTTTCCCATCAAAGTTATCTTTCCCCATCGAAAGTCTTCCCCTTGAATGATCGGCAACAGCGAACACAGCCCTTTAGGAGTATAAAATCCGCCGCAAGCCAATCCTTCTCGTTACCATCACTTCACCCGCTCTTCCCTCTTCCCCTACACCCATTCTTGCTTCACTGCGGCGATATACGCTACGAGTCAATATCTCCCTCGTTGCTGTCTCAGCTCTTGCCTCCCATTGTCGCCTCAGCAAATTCCTTCGTCTTTGGCCCCGACGTTTTCGAAATCTCCGTGCTTCACTTCAAATAACCACAGGTGTGTTTTTCCAATCGGTTTCCCAATCAGTTTTCCAATGGACAACTACACATTTGCTTTGAAAAGCGCAGTCTCCAAAAAGGGAACGGCGGGCGCGCGCTAACTGGCGCACTTCTTCCACGCGCATTTGATCCGCCACGGCTGATGCGCCCCGAATCCACTTCGGAGCGTTTACTGTTCCGATACCGGGCTTGCCGCCTTCGCCTTTCCTCTTTGATTTTTTCTTCGGCCATCTGACAATACACAGCCCCTCCATCGCCGGGATGTCCCACAGCCCTCGACTCTCAACAGCTCTGTGATCTTCTACCGCTGCTGTTGGATAACCCCCGTCGCAGGCGCCATCCTCGGCTTTACAGCTATTCCGTCTCCTGTGTCATTCTCGACAGTTCTGTGATCTTTACACCTTCCTCGCGAACCGCACTGTCCTCGGCTTCACAACCATTTGGTGTCTTGACATTCCCAACTTTCAAGACCTCTACAGCTGTTCGATCTTTCACGTGCATGGCATTACGGCTTTTCACCGCTCTCCTTTGCTGTTGTCTTGTCACTCGTCACGGGCGTATGAAATATTCATGTATTTTGGTTTTGACTCGCCACGAGCCACGGCCTTCGCAAAGAGTCTCGGAAAGGTGCAAGTGCTCAGTATGAATCACGACGCTTCCTCTCAATTTTTCTTTTGGTCTTTTTCCTTTAGCGGGGTTGTTCTTGAGCTTTTCGGGGCGCAACTTTTCAACAATGATTGAATGATGGAACGATCTTGCGTCTGATGTTACATAGCCTCAAGTCGCGATCGCCTCTTGAACAACTTTGTATCACTTCCACTTCATCCAACCGTACCATGCCAAAGTCCGCCAGTCAAGTGTACAACCACAGTTTGACCTCCCACAAACACGGATTCGCTCAATTTACACCGGAACCGCACGACAATCTACCCATCGAGTACCAGAAAGTCGGTGTCAGCATCGGAGATGTAGGCATTTTGCGCGACGGCGCGTTCGACGTCCTTTTCAACGCTTGCTGGGCGGCGACACACTCAATCAACGGTGTGCATGGCGTTCCTGACGGTTTCGAGCCGTTTCTGCTGAAGAGCTACCACATCTCTAAGCGGGCGTACCATTCTCCTGGATCCATAATAGCCGGCGCGAAGGTGTCCGGAATCGCGTTGAACTTGGGAGCGTCGTCCGTAGTCACCCCGTGCGTATCGATGTCTGTCGACCAGAAAATTGATCCCTGACAGCCCACAGCTTTGTCCCCATAACCGTCGGCAGCAGCATCACGTATAGATTCCAATCCAAAGAAGGTGCCATCCTCCTACTGCCCGAGGGGGCCTCTCGGCAAGACCTCCTGCCGGTTAAGCCACTTTTTGCACATGCTAAAAAGCATTCCTCTCGATGGCACGAGTTCGCCTATGACTACCTACCTTCCGCCGGTTCCCTATTTGTCGTTACAGGATGCGATAAGACCTCTTCTTGGGGTATCGCAACTGCTTCGACCACGTGGGGCACGACCGAGCTTTCGTTGAAATTTACGGTGGCTGGAATTGCAGAGGGCAATTTGGCGCCACGGTACCAATGGAGGGACTTTGGGTCGGCCACAGTTCGCACATCTACCGAGAATTGGCGCACAGAAAATCAGTGCATTTTTGTTCGGGGATTTATTGTGCCTCGCAACATTCCCATTCTTACTTCCATCGCCAACAAGATTATGTCCCGGGGATTGGAACGAGATCTCGCACGATGCAAACAGGGCGCTCAGAGACGTCTCGATGAAGTTGGGCATGGCATGTATCTCGAGTCAGCGAACAGGACCCTTTCCGAAACGTACAGCGAGGTTCCGTCGGAAGAAAGCGAGATAGATGCATCGGTGAGTCCCAGAGTCCTCCCTCTGCACACAGGGCGGTGAGGCTGACACAATTTGAACAGGCTCCGGGCATTCAAATTCTGCCTTGCGACTAAGAAAGGAAATACCTTATTACTTGCGAGTTCAAATATTGCGACGAACCCTGGCCATGTACTAATTATATTTCCATCTAAAATCTATTGATCAAGTGGATATTTGGAGGGATTACATGTTCAGCGGAAATTCACCTGAGTGGCAGCAGTGAATTTCAGAAGCCCACTGAACTGCTGACTGTTAGGAGACGGAATAGATGTGAAGCCGTCGGTGCTGTTCACGAGGTGAACGGAACTTATGCCATCGAACAGGTGTAAAAGGTCACCCAGAACTGTCGAGAGAGTGTTGTAAAAGATCACAGAACTGTCGAGAGTGACACAGGAGACGGAATAGCTGTAAAGCCGAGGATGGCGCCTGCGACGGGGGTTATCCAACAGCAGCGGTAGAAGATCACAGAGCTGTTGAGAGTCGAGGGCTGTGGGACATCCCGGCGATGGAGGGGCTGTGTATTGTCAGATGGCCGAAGAAAAAATCAAAGAGGAAAGGCGAAGGCGGCAAGCCCGGTATCGGAACAGTAAACGCTCCGAAGTGGATTCGGGGCGCATCAGCCGTGGCGGATCAAATGCGCGTGGAAGAAGTGCGCCAGTTAGCGCGCGCCCGCCGTTCCCTTTTTGGAGACTGCGCTTTTCAAAGCAAATGTGTAGTTGTCCATTGGAAAACTGATTGGGAAACCGATTGGAAAAACACACCTGTGGTTATTTGAAGTGAAGCACGGAGATTTCGAAAACGTCGGGGCCAAAGACGAAGGAATTTGCTGAGGCGACAATGGGAGGCAAGAGCTGAGACAGCAACGAGGGAGATATTGACTCGTAGCGTATATCGCCGCAGTGAAGCAAGAATGGGTGTAGGGGAAGAGGGAAGAGCGGGTGAAGTGATGGTAACGAGAAGGATTGGCTTGCGGCGGATTTTATACTCCTAAAGGGCTGTGTTCGCTGTTGCCGATCATTCAAGGGGAAGACTTTCGATGGGGAAAGATAACTTTGATGGGAAAGAAGACTTTGATGGGAGACTTGGTAGGAGACTTTGATGGGAGATCTAGATCTGGGCACTCTGACTGACTCGGAGTAACTCGAAATACCGGCACACCGGGACACCGGCGATGTGAGATCGGGTGATCCGCGCTTTTTGTGCCGCGTTGCCGCAGGTGTAACACAGCCGCCGGGATTTCGAGCTCCCAAATTTCCTGAGAATTTGATAGCGTTGACAAGACGGACCTCCGCTTCGCTCCGGTAGTTCAGGTTTTTATTCACAGGGTAGAAAATCTCATTTTTGGCTTGTTTAATCGAACAAAAAGAATACTTTTATAGGACAGCAAAGAGTGGTACAAAATTTGTATGTGGAATCAGAATACAACAACCGGTTGTGAAACCATGTTGAAAGAAAGAGAAGCGACAATAGCCACGGGAGTCTTTGAGATCACCAACTGCTGAATCCGAGTCCCAATCAATTGCATTTTGACGAGGGAGAAAGAATTGACACCGATTAGTGGCAAAGAAATACTCTAGACAGAAGGGTTGATGTGACACCCTGAGCAAAGAAAGCCCACAGCTGAGCCCCAGAGAAAGAACATTGCAATTTTCGTAAATTTGAGGAGAAGAAAGTGGGCGACAGATTTCTGAGAGATGTGGCCTTTCATATTGAGAATCACCGGGAGTACCACGTGGCTCCGGCACGATAAACACACGCAGCAATAGCTGCGATGAACTGCGGCCTGTGCGCAAAGAACTGCGCATAGGTCAGCTGTTCAACTAGCAGGGGTCTTGAATAAGAATTCGAGAATCTCCGGGAGTACTACGTGACCCCGGCACGATAAACACACGCAGGAACAACTGCGATGAACTGCGGCCTGTGCTCAAAGAACTGCGCATAGGTCAGTTGTTCAGCTAGCAGGGGTCTTGAATTAAAATCTGCAGTACAGTACTTACGGATTGCACTGCAAGATGACGACTGAAATAGGGCCAGTCTGCCCTCGTACCATGGTTGATATTTTCAGCAAGCTTGCGGCGAAGTTTCCGTAGGCCACAGTGATGGAAAAATGCCACATGCCCATACAAATGGAGCAAGGGAGTTCATTTTTGAACGACAAGAGGAGAAGAGCATGAGACGATGCAAAATGGAGATGAACCTACATGGGGAATTGGCACAGGTTTCGCAGGATCTCGTTAAAGAACGGTTAATAGTACCGCGTACAGCGAAACCATATAATGTCATCCGATATTACCTTTCGGTCCCTGACATCGTGGGTCTGTCCCGGCCATTGTCCTCCTGTCCGCCCTTTAGCAGGACCACGCATCTTTGTCTGTTGACCACGGAGGAGCTCTTTGGGGTGTTTCTAGAGCCTCCTGGACCCTCAGAAAAATATTTTCGTGACGCCTGGCCGCTGACCTTTTTCGGCAGAATTTGATCCGACTGATCTCTCGGCGCGAAATGGCAGATTTCGCCGTTCCTTCAACCATGCAGCCAAAGCTTTCAACAGATGGTTAGGAAATTACTTATCAGTAATCTACAGATAGTGATATACCCCTGTACCAAGTTTTAACCCACCTGGATGTGGGAATGTATGTTCTGTAATGCAACCACAAGAGGTGCCGGCGCTTCACTCCGGCGTAGGGAGAAGAAACGGGTGTTACTCAGTAAGCAGCAACACAATGTGTGGCGGAAGAACCAGACACTGAAGCATAGTAGTTCTGAAGTAACGCGTGCCCGGCGTCGTAAGTACCGCGATCCGTTGACCGAGGAATTTATTAAAGAAATCCATGGAAGAAAAGGTGGCAAGTGGGAACAGCACACTGGACAGTCAGAATGAGGGATGAACGATGTATGATTGTGCGCTTGTATATGTGACGAGAATGCAAGAAGCAAAGAACTGGGCAGGAATGCGTGACAATATTCGATTTTTTTTCATTCATCTCCACCGGGCGCAAAACCGGTCATAGATGAACGAAAATAAAAGTTCATATCGGGTATGGTTGGAAGTGAATGAGGCTCGAAAGGCCTCAATTAGAACCAGAAAGGTGGGCTTGCCGTTCGCTCCAGTAAGTGTCTTGAAAAAAGACGTCATTTGGATCACAGAGCAATTGAAGGGTCCTGAACACAAGGGAGCCAGAAAATATGGATTCAATCCAGATTACCCAGTGCGATAACTTGCAGGTTCCTGAGAAAGTAGACTGCCGGAAGAAAGCCTAGCCCAGATTAACAATATTGAGGGAATCCAAGAGCATGGCCCATGAAATGAGGAATAACCGAATCACCGAACACCAGAAGAGCGATGATAATGGATAATGAGGGACATAATGGATAATGAAGGACAGCGAGGGAGTGGGATTAGGGAGAAAGATATGGGGAGAGATGAGAAAGCAAGGTTTTATATGCGAAAACAGAGCCCATACGTGGCCGCACAGCGTCAAACGTGGTTTCCTGCGCTGCAGTGGGATAGCAACTGACAGTAAGCACAAATATGACATGGTCTTCGTAGCTGCTGTGTCATCAGACTCGCTTCAAATGCTCACCACTCCTAAAGCGTTCAAAATCACACGTAGTACAACAGAAATTACGGGGTCTCTGGGAGTAATTACCTTGGTTGGTCAAGGATCTTACTTTTCCAAAAGGCTGTGGGCGCCGACTGAGATCAGTCTGAACGATGCCGGAGAAGTTGTCGGGAGATTATGGGAAGCGTGTGAGGAATTGCCTTGATTTTTATTTAGAGGGCTGTGTGCATGAAGTCGAGATTGGTTCAGGGTGCGCATCAAAAGCTTCAATGATGAAGGCAGGCGAACAGATACAAGGCGATGCGGAGACATGTATGGAGATAGAACCAAAGCCCTACAAAGGAAAGCTTGTCGTTTCGTTAAAGAAACGGTATATATATATGCCTACTGTATCTTCAAAGCTACTGATGACAGCTGCAAAGTGGGGACCCCAACTCCATCTCACGGGTGCCCAAAAATATGTCGATTCGTTTGGTATACCAAACTCTGATATAATCTGGTAGCTGGTGACAGTATGAACGGTCTTCGCAGGTTCAAGACGGGTATATCAAGGCTGCGGAACATCGTCGGGTAAGGCACCACAGAAGTAAAAGATCCCAGGTTGGAATTTGTTGCGCAGTTGTGTTTTTGTACAGCTTGTAATCGCTCCACAGCGGACAGTGTCGGAAATTATGGGCTTGGTGAGAATATTTGCACCATATCGAGCTCAACTGGACTGCCTTCAAGGCGGTGTTTTTCAAACGCAACCTGTGGCCATTGGAAGATAAGTGACGTCGAGGAGATAGATAAGAGACACGGAGCGAAGGAGATACGTTCAATGGGGATTAAACCAAACAGACTTCAACGAAAGGTGGTCATTTCGTCGAAGAAATGGTAGATGAAGCACAACCGAAACGGGCAATTGGACCCTTGGAAACTCAGATGCACCATTCCAGTTCAATCAGTGAGTGGTACTGGTGAAAACAATGTAGAAGCTAAGAACTAATCACCCTTGTAGCCTTCGAGCGAGTCACTCAAATACTCATCACTGGTTCGTCGATCTCCATCGCGTTTTCCTTGTCCTGCGAATCCTGCAATTGAAGTGATTGGTTGCAGCACTGATACCGGAGAGATTTCTGCATTTTTTCGAGCTTCTTCCGTGTTGTGGCCTTCCTGAGCCGGCCCACTTACATTGTCACTTGCTGGATTACAATTAGCAATATGATAAGAGGGTAAATAAATCATAAAGAACTTTTTTGGGGCGGACCTGCGCACAGGTTTTCCAGCGCTTCATTGATCTCAATCTTGTTGGATAATACCTCTCTGAAAGAGGCGACCCCCACAGTCGTCTGATAGCCAGATTTAGCGACGTCCACAAAAGGTATGTGCTATTGCATGGATGAGATGTTCGGCCAATGTACCAGGCGGTTGGAATAAACTCACACTGTGCGATTGGCGCCAGGATGGGGGAGTCTTGGCCCGAATAACATGATACCTCTTTTTTCCATCATGGATTACATTCACCTCGCGATAGGACACTTGTAGCGGTGTGCAAGTTTTTCTGTACGGGGTTCCTGCACCATCTTCAGTTCAGTACAAACCGCCAAAAAAATGTTTGCTACCAATTGTGTGATCCTCGTCAAAATAACCGCGTGCTTGATATGTGTTGAACAATTCGCGTTCCACTCGTACCCTTTCTCTTCGGAAGCACCGAACATGGGAATTGAGAAAGTTAGTATTCGAGGTGTAGTTGAAGTCCAAAGGGTTGGGAGAGTTTGCTGTACCCCCGCACCTCCGATGCAGCGGTCGGAATAGAAACCCAAATGTGACTGGCTCCGATTCGCAGAGTTCTGGGAATAAGACCAGAGGAGGCAAGCGCAAGGCATCACCGTCTAGCAGTACAGTGGTCGCAACGAGGAAACAAAAAAGACCACGAGCTGTGCAGTCTGGTAAACAGGATAGCGAGTCCGATGGCGCTCAGGTAAGCATCTGCGTCATGGCTGTGAAAAAAAAACAAATTTTAACACAACATGAAAGACGTCTGATGCAGAACCTGATGGCAAATCCGTAGCAGCCAAAAGCATAGATGGTGAACAAGATACAAGAAAGGATACGAAATTGGCTGATCTTAAACTCGCTGTTCGTGTGTCAGGGGAACCCCCGTCCCGACCCCCATTCAGAGCACTTCCGGCCCCTCCGGTCCTTCCGGTCGCTCTTCCGGTCACCGGCCTACCGGAACCGGTACCGGGAGCCGGCACGTGACCCGCCAGGGGGACCCCCGATGGCACCTCACATGTGACCGAGCCCGGGACATCTGCCGATCACTCCGGTCACATGGTCTTAGCTAGTAGCTTACTTATACCCACGGCTGACGTGGGAATCCTCAGAGTTTCTTCTCTTTGGATCCCCCACGTCAGGTATGCTTCTCTGTACATTTAGCTACTGTCAATTAATCTTTGGATCCCCCACGTCAGTCCCTGAGTACCTCGGGCCTTCGTGGTTGCCCTTACATCGTGCACCAGTCATTTTATTTCTTAAAAAAGAACTCTAATGAGCTGTTGCAGCGTTCCACGCATGTAGCAAGAATTACTGGCATGTTGCCGGACGGCCGCACCCAACGGTCTTTCAATTATCGCTCACATTCAGTATCGGTAAAATTCACATGCACTCGCATACTTCGCCAATGTGCTGATTGCTATCTCCGACTGGCTTCCCGGTCAGTCGGGGTAATCGGTCACTTGACCAATATAGGAGGGTAGACCCGACTTGATGCTTAGAGGCTACTCGCATGTTGAAAGGCAAGTACAGACACCCCTCGTACCCAAAATTGAGGCAATTTGATTGCGTTGATGTGATGCTGTGCTCGATTGATTGACGGTGGGAGATGCCGAACACCGCTTTTCTTGTTTCAGCCATAACATAAATCGATGATTTCTGCACAACCACTGCATCGTTCTGTGACCGCTAGGGCTCATCTCGTTCAGGAGGTGTCTCCATACATTATGGGCTCATTTACAGGTGTTTACCCCCCCAATACATACCTATATTATATGAGGTAAATGATCTCAGGATGTCACAAATGGCTTGAGGCGTGGATTTGTTGGCCGTATATTGGAGGAGGTCGTGGTGCTATGACTTCACAACTCCAAGTGGACATTGTACAAGGTCAATAAATTGATTTGACGCTGTTAGTATAGCCCCATTGATTTGCTTCCTTCCTTATTCACGCCTGACCGGTTACCTGGTTTTGACCTGTCCCTGACTTGCCGCGGTAAAATATTTGCTGACACATGAGTGCTTCACTAAATATCATGCCCCTGGACTCATTATATTCCCATGATGCAGGACTAAATCACGATATGCGAAAATGTCTAGTTTCATTATTCTTCCTCTCTCAAGATATTTAAAACCATTAAGGTGACCGGTTGCCCAGTCAAAAATAGTAATCTACAGGAACGCGCAGAGTATAAACTGATATTCGACATCAACACGTCCATGGCCAACGTCCAAACACGTTGTTCTAGCAACAGTTTTTTGTTTACAGAATATCACAGGGACAACATTATTAGTGTGCCTGCGGTCAACGAACCTCATCTGCGTACAATCCCCTTTGGAGAGTGGGAAGTGATGGAGGATATCCAACACATCAGACTTTGGGCCACAGATATCAATTTGTTTATTCTCGGGATGAAAGCAGGCCCCTAAACTGATCATGTTCGCTCAGAAGTTACAAAGAATAATCGGATGGATGCTCTGATCGAAGTTCAGGGTGCGTATCTGGTCTGAAATTGATTCCGAGGATACTGTAACACTTACTTTGCCACAGTACAGGGCCTACGAGTCCTCCCTGACGACAATGACAATGGTGCAAGTGCCGACTATACGGACTCGATTCGGACTAGTACTCTGAGAGAGGTGCTTGAGCAGGGGGAAAAACCAGGAGGTCTGGTGCTGAACGCATTAGACCTTCCGGGCGGACACTTTGTCCACCCGAACCCGCTGCTGGGAACGTGAGTTGCCTTTTAAATGTTACCATTGTTATTGCTCATGCTATCGACTCTCAGTGGATTTGACCTTGAGTACATTGCATATTGCCAAACTAATGGATTGCCAGGATTTCCTGAGAAGTACCCTCCTTACGGAGAAATGTACTTCAAATTATTGGCACTTGCTCACGCCTTTTCCCTCTTCCACTTCGACATTTCTGGGACATGGCTGTACATTTCGGGCCCAGGTGAAAAATTCTGGATCAGAGCGCACCCGCGAGCCTCTGACAGCTCGAACATCCCCATCCCCTCCCAGGATATCACCGATTCAACTGCGTTAAAAGATTGGCAGCCGGACAAGGCTAGTGTAAAGGATTGCAACCACGAGGTGGTCGTACTGCCGGCAGGGGCGGGTGTCCTTTAAGTCACCTATTATTTCCTTCTTCCCAAGACTTCAACACTGAATCTCCATACCAAGGCTGCAGCAGCCGGGCAGAGAACACGCTGTCATCTCTTCGGATACCGGTGATGATGCTGCGTTGGATATCAATCGCACAGCAACATGGACTGTAGGTGGATACTTCTTTTGCGCCTCAAGTATCCGCCCGGCGATGTCCATAATCTTTCATATGGTGATGCTGCAACACATTCTCACCAACTCTGATCACTTTGCGATGTGGCCAATTTTTATTCGAGTGAATATGTTCTGGCTCGATATTACCACTGGTGAGACTGCTGCCTCTTCTGCGATCTTTTTTGCATATCTATCTGTTCAGCTCGTCCACCGGAGGATCTAAAGGCACTGGCCGCCTATTGGCCGGACCTGGACAATGCGCGAGGATGGATGGATATCATCTATCTGTCATGCATGATCCTCCTGTTCCCTGCTCTAGATCTGCGAAACTACATGCATGAAGATATACCAGCAGACGACCTGTCTGAGGCCGAAGCTGCAAACACAAAATACGTACCCTGGCATCAGTGGCTTGCAGAAAATTATGCATGCTTCAACAATGCTCTGAAACCACTGGACTGGGAGAGCGAAATATTTTCGGTGACCTTTCTTTCCCACTCCACCCATCTGCTGTAACTTAACCTGATCACATCTCACAGCCTTGCCTATTGCATCTTGCAATCACACTTTCCAAGTATCACCAGCAACAGAGAGCTAGAGATCCAGATGTTGAAGTGTTCCAAAGCTTCACGGAAAAAGCCTTCACACAGAAGCTCTGTGCTGTGCTGGCTGGATATGATTGTGATCTGGTCAGCCAGTTCAAGTCGAAGACCGAATCCACATGGGCATCTGAAGATACAACCAAGTTCTTCCTCTTTGATGGGAGGGAATTGCATCTTAGGCCTCTGAAGTAGTTAGTTCTTACAATCTCAGTTGCCTTGTAGTCGCCCAAATGATGATTCTCGTGCACGATAGAATTTGCTGATAACTCACCGAAGAAAATGACTGAGATATAAATTTTGGAAGGCTAATACAGCAGTTAAATATGTCTATTGGATTGTACAGGAGTAGTGGTAGTGCTATCTGTGGTGCATGGTTGGCTGTGGAAGCATTTGGAGGTACGAAAACTTAATCAGCCCGATTTGGACGGAAATCCGGACACAGTGAGCGGGTAGTTGGAGATACAGACTAATGGTTATTTTTCCTGGAAAGTAATCGTGAAATGGAGCAGAATAACCCCCAAGATCATGGGAATTGACTGGGTGGTTGTTGAGATACTTAAAGAGCGGACCAAAAGCTGCGGTCCGGCGGGCCGGAATGGTTGGGCAGATGGACATCAATGAATGATCTACTGGGCCGAATATTGATTCTCCTGGGACAGAATAGTGGTTGGAAAAGGGGACTGGGAGACATCCAAGTGGTGTTTGGGTGGCTCCCTGAGACACAAATGGAGTTGGGTGCGGAAGCATTTGAAGGTGCCAACACTTAATCAGCCAAGTTGAAGGACTTCGACGGTCATCCTGACACTCTGACCAGCTGGCTAAAGGTACAGACTAATCGTTATTTTTGGCGGATAGTGCTTGTAGAACGGAGCACAATGGCATCTAACATCATGTAAATTGAGTGGGTAGTTGTTGAGATACTTAAAGAGCGGACCAAAAGCTGCTGTCCGGCGGGCCGGAATGGTTCGGCGGATGGACATCAATGGATGATCCGGCGGGCGGTATATTGATGTTGCCGGGGCAAAATCACAATATCGCTAGGACAAAAACCCCCTGAAAGAGGGACCATATTAGGATGGCCAATGGCCAGAAGCGTTTTGGTCTGGGGACACAAAGGTTCCATTTGGAGTATATATTTGTCCTGTCCACGAGACACAAATGTGATGGCCAGGACAGAAAGGTATTGTCGGCGGACATTAATAGTACACGCGATACGTACAGAGCGGTTACCGGACCAGCAGAGTTCCGTCCACTTTGCCGCGGATGCCGAATTTCGCATATGGCCGCGAAGTTCGCCGAGATGCCGCTGTCGCACAAGTTTGAGGTTTTCTATTTGGTTTCTCGCTTCCAGAACAGCTGCAATTTATTTAGGCTCTATCATTAGTCTAATCACGACGTAACTTTATATTGTTCATGGCCAAGTACAGGGATCCACCAGTCAATGACACGACACACCTGACACATTCAGTTGTGAGCTGTTCCCTCGTTGTACCTAGCTCAAATGTGGATCATATTCAAGTACAATGCACAAAAACACTTTATCCCAATTCAATACTTGATAACTAGTCAGGGAGCGGAGAAATAGCTCGAGATCAAATCCAGATTTGGCAGAGAATTTGATTCACCTGTCAATGACACCGTCAATTTCAGCTGGTACCGACTCATTCCCAACTCAATCAACGCGAAATTTGGGTGCACCTAGCTACATAATATATAACATGTTTGGCCTCTTCAGAGTTTCCAGAAAGTGAATAATTGTAGATATCAAGTCCGCAATCTGCCTGTGTCATTGACCGGTGGATCCCTGTACCATACACTATCGAGTTTTCACGCACGCGTTCAGCCTCGAAATACGTCTATCGTTTCTACCTTGGTTCAAGAGTCTCCGTCTTCATGGTCCAAGTATACCCGGAATGATCCAAGGCGAAAGGTTCAGTTTCTGAACAAGGAAGTCAAATCTCTCTGGTGCAGTGGTAGGATTCCAAGTTCTTCGGAAGACATCCGAGTCCGAGTCACAAGACACAAAACAATTCTTCAAGTTCCGTACAAAATCGTTGTCAATTGGCACCTTTAATAGCAAAACAGGCATGTAAACTTCAAAACTGAGCTGATTTCTGCTTAAAACGGTTCTTTCTTACCTTCCCAATTCTCTAGGTATATCCGCAAAGCTGTCTAGAAGCAAAGAAGAAGAAAAAAAAAACCTTTGCGAATACTTGGTTGACAAATACTCTCTTTTCGTGGTTCGGAGTTATATTTTGATGTGGCTATGCCAATTTCAAGCACTCCCTGCCGATCCCGCTGTCTTGCCACCACTGCGGTTCCCCCTGTCGTGAGGACCAACAGTTTTAAGAACTGCCTCTTGGCGGTGATGCTGGTAGTGGCGCACGCCGACATCTTTCCCGCCATAACTTCGCACTGGAATAGCTGTCCCCTGGGATATCCAAATTTCGGAAGGCAGTTTATACAACTTGAGGGAAAACAAGTTTAAGACAGAAGAACGTTGTTCTGAAACGCGGAAAGTTTAACATTCCTAGGTCCTTGAAATTTCACTGCGAATTAACTTAGTGAAGTTTTCTCACAAAACCACAGAAGTATGCCTGTTTTGTTTCAGTGCCAATTGACCGCCATAGTACAAATCCGTCTGGTAAACCATCAGTATCGTCTTTCAACTCCTCCAAGATTCGGTCTATGAGCCATCAGATGGCTGCCCTCGCCAAACTTCCTTTTGCTTGACGCAATATCCAGAGTACCCGTGTCCGGCGCAATGCGGGAGGTCCGGAAGTTGTGTGGCGATCAAGGCGTGATAACGGGCCGCTTTGCAGCTGTAGCGTCCTATCTTTATGTTGGTTGATATATAACCGACGATTCACTTGAAATCTCCCCCGAAGAATTGCAAGATTCGACTTCCCTGCTTATAGTTTTAAACTTTTATTCGACGTCTCGAAAGGAAAGAAAAGAATCTCAAATCGATCGGACCATGAGAGTGATTGTTCAAATTCACCCAACCGGCCGATATCCAATAAAACCGACTTTCATACTTGATACTTGCCGCAGGAGTGATTTTACCAAACATCGGCAAATACCGGCAGCCATGAACCGCATTCGGCAGCATGATGTCATTGCTCCACGCTTCCTGTCAATTCCCTCTTCGCCATGAACGACCCTGGGCTTGAAGATCCCATTCAGGACGAGTACAGAACTGCAGCGCACAACATAAAGGACACTATTGAAAATGACAAACGCACTGCCAGTCGGAAAGAGCATGGGATACGCGCCGAGTTCCGGAAGGAACTGCTGCAGGATGAAGAGGAGGAGGAAGTAGGATATTTTCAGCCCAAGTACGCGTCGTCTCGGTGGATTTTTACTTTCATTGCTGATGTGCATGTCTGCAGGCGTTGGTGGTTCACTTCGACTGCATTTCCACTTGTCGCGGGAACATTCGGGCCATTGGCCAATTTTTTCTCTGTCTGCTCACTCTCGCATACCTGGAGGGAGTACGATGCAGATGGAAGTAGTATTCCCGATCCAGCATGGTTTGCACAATTTCCCATCCTCTTTTTCAAAGCCCTGATGATCATTGAATCAGGCTAGATGCGATCACGGGGCTTTCGTTGGCGCTATCCCTGATCGCGAGTATTGTCCTCCTTGCCAACTTTGGTCATCTTCTTCGGTACTCTATCGCACAGTTCCTCACAATAAGCCTCTGGTTTGTACTCACTATTTTTTTTCCCGCGTGGGTATGCTGCTAACTGACGTAGGTATCTTTCCGCCATACTCGTCATAATACCTCTCGGTCTAACGCACGCGGCCCTCGGACTCCCAGGCGCTCCGGCATACGAATTTAATCAAGCGTACTACTATGCACTCATCTCATGTTGCCTATACATGATCCTATCCAGCCTGCTCATCGCAAACGCCGCTGGCGCCTACGTCTTCAAAGCCTACCCACCTTCATTTAACTCACTCACCGTCCCGCAGCGCACCCTTATGCTCCAGACCATCGTTTATGTGCTCTATCTGGCTGCCGGAGCCGCAGTCTTTTCGCGCATCGAGAGCTGGACCTACCTGGACGGCGTCTACTGGGCAAATTACACGCTGCTCACCATCGGCCTGGGGTCCGACTTCCCGCCCACCAGGCACGCTAGCCGGGCGCTCCTCATCCCGTTCGCGGTAGGAGGAATCACGCTGATCGGTCTCGTCATCGGGTCGATCCGCGGGCTCGTCCTCGAGCGCGGCAAGGTCAAGGTGATCCGCCGGACGGTCGAGCTCGAGCGGCAGAAATGGATCGCAAAGATGGATGAGCCGGATGAGGCGTGGAAGAAGGAGGAGTGGGAGATTATGCGCCGCATCCAGCGCCGCGCAGAGACTATCCGCAAGTACTCTGCGCTTGGGAGCTCCCTGTTCGCCTTCTTCCTGCTCTGGTTCCTGGGTGCGATGGTCTTTTGGTTCGCCGAGGTTCGTGTCTATGTCCGTTCGAATGTACTTTCAACCGGTTGATTCCTCAATCAGGCGCCGCAGGGCTGGACGTACTTCGAGGCGCTTTACTTTAGCTATACCTCGCTCCTCACCATCGGTTACGGCGACTTCTACCCACGATCCAACGCAGGGAAACCGTTCTTTGTGGTCTGGTCGCTGATGGCCGTGCCAACCGTGACGATCCTGATCTCGAACGTCGGGGACATCCTCCTGGGCTTCGTCCGCGGCGGGTTGATGATGGGTATTGGCGGCTCCACCGCCGCGCTCCCAAAGCCGAAGCTCGGCAAAAAGGGGAAGAACAAGAAATCCGGGGAAGCCGACGCCGACAAAGGTGAGATGGGGCAGATGAGCACGGACGTGGAACACCTGGGGCAGGCGGTAGAGCACGCAGAGGAGGAGAAGGGGAGAGGGGGAGGGGTGTCGGCACGCATCGCACGGGAGATTACCCGGCTCGCGGAGGACGCAGCGAATAAGCCGGGCATCGAATACGCGTGGGAGGACTGGGAGCACTGGTTGACATTGCTCGGGGAGCGTACCAGCGTTGAGAAACGCGCCAAACGGGGGTCCTCGGAATCGGACAGTGTGCACAGCCAGGAGAAGCGGGGGGAGTGGACATGGTTGGGCGATGATGGGCCACTTTTTAGTGGGATGAGTGAGACGCAGTGGATCCTTGGGAAGTTGTGCGAGCGGCTTGAAGAGGTTCTGAAGGAGGAAATTGGGGCGTCAGAGTAATTTTTACTACCTCACATTTAATATCAAGGACTTTCAATTGTATCAGTATTCAAGGGTTTCTGCGTCGTTGGATGTATTTCTGGATAATGATGGCGACGATGTTGAGGGAAACGTAGGTGCTTGCCCACGCGTCGGGATCCAACTTCCATTCAAGTCTGCAAAAATTTAGGGAAGGCTTCTCGCTGCGGAAAATCGATACGAACTGAGGTCCACAGGCGTTGGGTTGAGGCTGGCAATATTCCCACCTCAGAATATCGTGTGCCCTGAGTCCATAAGTACTAGATGTCTCCGCAGATTCAGTCACGATGCCCACCCTCATGTATAATACTGACGACCCATGTATCTCAACGCCTCTTTACTACATTAGAGTGACCTCCACATAGCGACTGCTCAAACATTCACTTTAACAGGCGACACGGTGGTCGCAATCCTCACATCTCCCCGCTCAACTCCTTCAGTCGGCTTCCCATCCTTGCTCCAATAAATCTTTCCCCGCGCATGCCTCCCAGTGCTCTCCTTGGTAACGGTCCTCCGTCTCCCATTGCCCGCCGGATCCACATTCCCCGACAACTCCTCCACGCTCGCCTTCGTTCCCCACCCCGTCGTCCGCAAGTCGTACGTGCCCTCGAACTCGGGGTACAAATTTAGCGTCACGGGGCCGACAGTCGTGGCCGCATCGAGCAAGAAACTCGCGTTTGGCGGCATCATCGACTGCTTGGGGGTGTTGATTGCGAGGGACGCGGCCGTAGTGCGGATGACTGAGCGCAGGGTGTTGTGGGCGAATTTGGAGGCCAGTTCGAGGCGGGCGGATATTGCCCTGGCATGGAATGAATACGAGAGAATGAGAGAAGAACACATGCAACTCACCCGTTGGAGGTTGTGAGATTCACGCGCGACTCGGATCCGGGGCTTTCGCCAAACATGAGCGCGAAGACATCCATCGATGCGTTGCTCGTCTGCGCCACGAGCTCAAGGCCGGCGAAGAAGCCGTTGACCTTGGCGTTGGTGGTCTGTATGAAGGCGGAACTGCCAACCAAGCTCTGAAAGCCAAATTCTTTTTAGTAACCCCCGCATATAAACATGAAAGAGACGAACACCGAAATTGATAGCAGCATTAGACGATCTGAGCCGAATAACGTCGAACCAAGTCGGAGACCATACGTGGAAGAACTTCCCCGCGCTGTGCGAGAACAGCGCCAAGTCGGTGCTGAGGTCTTTGTAGTGGCTCACGCCGTTCGGCAGGCCAACTGTTACATTAAAGCGGACGCCATGTCTAGGATCCCTATGTGGATGCCGGGGTTCAGCCTGGTCAAGGGTGATCAGGCTGTCTTGTCGTTTTGAAGCAGAATGCAAATACGAACCCAAAGCAGAAGCCCATGCTCGTTTGCGGCGCCCGTCCGACACGCCTTCGCCCGCTCAAGGTCTTCGTCGTGATGGTACTGCGCCGTGACATTGACTTCGATAGGACCATCAACGGAATAAGTGGGGATAATACTGATGTGGCCGGAGACGGGCCCGCGAGAAAGGAAGAACAACAGATCCGCAGCCGTAGGTAGCTCGAAAGATGCAAATGCGAGGTTCTCCACAGCTGGTTCCAAAACCCATTCCGCACAGTGATCAGCGCTTTCGGGCGTTTGGTACGGCTTGAATCTTCTCGTTTAGCGTTCTATGAATGCATTTGGAGAGATATACTCACCTGCAGACGCGGATCGAGGGCAATATCCGTGAGCTGCTCCGTGCGCTCCAATTCTTCAACAGGACGTTCAACAGCAGGGGGGTGTTCGAAGAAGGCCACCAGTGTTATCGTGAAGCAGATGACGACGAAGTAGAAGGCTCTCAGCCGAAATCTGCGCAGACGAGCGGCCTCGGTGGCCGGAGAATGGTCGGTGTCCAGAGGAAGGGCTATTTGCCCCGGCCCAACGGGGGCATCGTCTACGGGGTTGGGCATAAAAAGAAGGAGGGCAGGATAGGGCAATAAGAGGAAGGGTGAGCAGCAGAAAAGTGTAGAAGAAGGTAGAGGTAAAAAGTCGGTTGTCTTACGTTACTGCGTTTGCATTTGATGTGAAAGCCGCGCCTGAACAAGATCTGCGGAAACTGCAAAGCAACGGTACTGCCCTCCATCAAAGAATTAGCCAACCTGAGTCATACTCAATCTCCCCCCTCCTCCAAACCTCGGGCCTCTGCACCCCCGCCTGAAACCCAACCCCATCCCCACATCCACAACCCTGAGCCCAACAACCGCAGCTATTAAACCTCCGCCGCGGCACAAATACCTTGCACACCACCAAGTGGCGGCGGAGAATCGCCGCGCTGACCGAAGTCCGCAAAAATTCAGGGTAGGCTTCTTGAAGTTCTGCCTGCAGAAATCGATAAGTCCATAGTGTCGGGAGAGGATGAAAAAAAAATATTCATCGCTGGTGGCGGCAATCACTGATATATGTGATCTTATCATATCCAAATATCCTCGATCGTTCTTCCCCTTTCTTTCCTCGATCCGAACTTTCGTGCCAGGTGGCACATATCGTCCTTCAGCGGCTTGCTGCCACTTTCTCGCCTTATCTTGGAGCCTCCAACATACGGCTATTTCACTGGATGTCTTTGTCTCCCACTTCCCCAGAACTCCTCGATGATAGGGTGCCTGACGTGGAATCAGTCAAGGCCCCCTCGCGGGACGAATTTTTCACGATTCCACTCAACAGATTGTCCTGCGCTTCATAACCGTGAACTGTTGGGATCCCTCCTCCCCGCAAACTCCGAAGGTCGATGCAATAACCGCTCTACTCGAAGAATCACCCCATGTCGCAGCATACGTCGGAAGCCTGACGGTACGTCTGCGTCTCCCATCAGACAGTCTCCAGCAGATAATTGGGAAGCTGTTGAACGTTCGCCGGTGTGAGATCGCTGGCTTTCGGCAGGGCATTCGATGGGAGCATCTGCCGCCTGGGTTTCACCACGGCCTTTGTTAATTTTTTGTCGCAGCCACTGGACGAGCTACATCTCGGGCATTTCATACTCATTCTAGCGGCCGTTTCCCTGCAAGCAGCACCCTCTTCATCTTTCACCGTGTAAACTTTGGAGAGGACACGACCGCTCTCGTGGTGGAGTATATGTAATCCTCTTCGGGACCTGGTTCTATAATCCACCTCCCGCCCCTCCGCTCCCTCGAGTTTCGGATCTGCTTCCAATGCGAACATACTATCCAATTCCTCCTGGAGACCATCACCGCCATCCTTACGTCTAACGCGAGCCTCGTTCTCACCGAAAATGCCGCCTCAGGGCGACCGGATGGACGCCCTCGATGCGACGCTTCGCGCACATCCTTCGGCGCCGCTCATGCGGTGGATAATGAAATTTGAATACGACATCGAGGATGGGCGTGGGTGGCACCGTAACAGCCACGGCGGGAGTATGCCCGGTGCAGTTTGATAAGTAAGTTAACCGCCTGGTGCGCCGCCACGATTTCAACTACGGCGTATGGGGCGCATTGCCCTTAACGGCCGCGTAGGAGAGGCTCGTAGTCGAGAGGCATCGGGATATTCCAGATGAATGGTCCTTGCGCACGGTGTTCAGAGTAGCCTACTTTTTTTGATACATATATCCCACTATAGACTGGCCCGGCACTACCTGCTCGCTGACGCATTTTGAACAGGGAAATATGCGCCTGCAACTCCAGCGAATTCTGAATCTCCGTGTTAGACACTACGAGGCTTCTATACGCGGTACATATTTGTCCAATTTTCTTCCACGCAAGTTCAACTGACGTGTAATAGGCGCTTCGTCGATTTTCTTTCTCCGAGATGTGAACCGCTACACGTCCAGACAATCTCGTTAGGGGTAGGTATGCTCTGAGAAAAGGCAATGTGCTCCGGGAATTTAACGCGTCAGCAATGACGGGTTTTGTGAGTTCCCCGGAATCAATCGAGTCCAGGAAATGTGACGAGTTGCTTATTGCACTGACGAGCTCGATCGTACTTAGTCTGCGTTGTTCCGTTAACTTACGGAGTCTAAACGAAGTCTCCACTGCGAAGCGAAGTTTCGGCAAATGCCGAAACTGGTGACATCGCCCTTCGCTTCCTGGATGTCTCCTCGCGCCACCATAATCTATTGCTCGTTCTGAGCGTTCTGAGCGTTCTGAGCTTCAAACCTCAAGTTTAAAGATTCTGTTACAAATTCATATTTCATCTCCGTTGACCCTGGTGTCAGCATAGCCTTGTGATGCTCATCAAAACGCATCGCGACCATGTCCGCAACTCAGCGGCTTGACTGCGACCGCAGTCCCGATTGGGCTATACTCCTCGAAGATCTTCGACGATCACGTATGATGGCTGCAAATAAAAGCTGAACAACTGACCTCAAGAAATCATCCCTTTCAACTTTTCACTTCAATGCCTACCCAAAACCCTTTCTTCCCCAATTCGTTTGGCCTGATGGCCCTGTTTCCATTCCTTCTGCTTCTGCAGACATTCACACCCGCTACTGCCGCTGCTCTCCCCTCCACCGATCGCACGAACCAGACGATACGCTGGGTTGACTGCCACGACAAAGTGCCGGAACCGCTCGTCCCCGCACTGAACCTCACCGATACAACCTTCCCCGGAACTCTGCCGTCCAACTTGTTCTGCGGGGAGATGGACGTTCCAATGGACTACACCAAGCCATTTGACACAGCCACCAATAACATTACTATTGGGTTCGCGATGAACCGCCCCCCAAAAAATGCTTCGGGTCTCATTTTCTAGTGCGTTTTAATTCTTTCCGATGTTCCAGCAAATCCTAATATTCTGTTCAGCCATGCAGGAGGTCCTGGAGAAAATGCCGCCGCGCAAGCATGGGCGAATGTGCTGAATCTCTCCTCGGCCTTTGTCGGACTAGAAGACTTTGATTTCCTTGGTTAGTCTGAGAATATTGACATTGTTGTCTTCAAGCTAAATTTTATGCAGCCATCAACACACGCGGGATCCAGCTCTCGAATCCACTCAACTTGTCTTCGGGTGTTTTCTTCAACAACATCTCCTACGCCTTGTCAGTTACTTCTACATGTCGAGCGACGCATTCTCCTAACCGTATTCATAGTCCGACGACCCAGGGCGAATTCGACCAATACCAAGCCGCGATGACCAGTTTTTATTCGGCGGCCATTAACGATAGCACCCCTGCAGGGATCATGGAACACGTCGGGACGATCGAGGTCATTCAGGATTGGGACTCGGTGCGAGCTGCGTTGGGTTATGAGAAGGTCAGCTTCGCCGGCGTTTCATAGTGAGTTCTCTGTCGCCACAAAATTTTCAACTTACTAATGAGCGCCTTCAGTGGGACATTTGTGGGGATGGCGTATGCTGCGCGATACCCTGAGCGTGTCGACCGATTCGTCATCGATGCTGTGATTCCGCACGGAATGGTATGAGGTCCTTTCGCTTGATGACGGTACTGTACACTGACACGTCGCGGCAGCCATTCCAGGATATGGTCACATTCCAAGTTGCCGCGGCGAACCGTTTGGTGCAGCGCGCTGACGCATTTTGTCTCAACGATCCGACGTGCCCCTTCCATGGGCAAGGGAATGGCAGTGTCGTGAAGGCCTGGCAGACGGTCCTCGCGAAGGCCGAGCAGGCACCTCTCCCCGCCCTGAGCTGTGGCCCCGGAAAAGGTTGCAACTCTCCAGTCACAGCGAGGGATCTGCAGCAAGGCGTGGCCTTCCTCTTCCGCTCGAATCCTGATTTCCCGCTGTTCAACATTGGCCTAAATGCGTCGCTCAATGGGGACGCCAGTATTTTTGCTTATCAGCCCGATGTTGACATTCGAGAGACCGTTGTGTCGCCGCTCCTCTGTTCGGATTTCAGTAAGTCGTTCGTCCGTGGGATTTTACGCCAAATTAGACTCTTTTCTTTCAGAAATCAACGACAACCTGAAGACATTCGCCGGTTTCAATAACCTCAGTGTCAATTCCCAAAGCGTGAGTAGTAGCCCTGATAGCTTTCCATGGTCTAACCACCGTCTTCCAGAGCGATCCGCTGCACATCGTCTACTCGCAGACCTGGCAACTAGGGCTGCAATGCTCGGTGTGGCCATTCTCCGCCCCCGAACTCGCCACTCTGCCAACGGACCTCAAACTCATGTGGATGACATCAGACTTCGACTTGAAGTGCGTTCATCCATTCCAGGTCATCTACGCTCTGCGTTCTAACATATGTCTCTCCTTATAGTCTTCCCACTGAACTGACCACCTTCGCGTGGCAGCAGGCTCCCAACTCCACTCTGGTCATCCGCCACGGCGACGACCATACTAACATTCTAAGTGCGTCCCTCTCCCCGTTTAATTATCAGGACGAAGCCAACCGGATTTTTTACAGTCCCACCTCCTGCCGCCGCTGCAGGTGACGTCGCACGGGATTTCTTGCGCACGGGTGTGATGCCCGGGGCGCGAGATGACGATCAGGTTACTGTAATTCCTCCAGGCGGTACTCGCGGGCCAGTGCCTGGCGCGTACGACGTACCCATAGGCGCAGTGGCGGGAGATACGAGCACAGTGGAGAATATCACCACCTCCTCTACGCTCAGCGGGAGCGGGAGCGGAAATGGGAGCGCGGATAAGCCGAACACGGGCGCGATCAGCGTCAGTGTAAATGCCCTGGTGCTGATGGGGTCGATAGCCGCTTTGTTGGTCCTGTTGTAGGTGTGCAGGCGTTTTAGATACGGACAGCAGTTATTTGCTCATTTTACTTTGAAATTATTCAATAATCCATTGATCGGGATATAAGAGCGAACTATTTAGGGCAGTCAAGGTTAGAGAGATACGGGAGCCCAGTCAAGGGGAGTATAGATGCGAAGGGAACAGGGCACTTCTTACAATTAATGTTGTGCGGATTGACTTCCAATCTACGTTTTTTTTTTTTTCAATCTATGTTCGGTTAAATTCGCCGTTTGGAGTCCTTGAGAGGGTGGAACCATCATCTTCCAGTTAATAGTCAACGGGTGAGCGACACAGAGTGATACCCTCATCATCTTAATTCACAACCTTTCGGTTATGCAGAAATTTGGATGGAAAAGATCGAGACCAAATCGTGGTCTCCGTACTGTCTGGTCTAACTCGTCAGCCTAAACCAACGGAGTTATTTCGACTGAGGCGTGCCGCCTATAGATTTTCGACACTCTGCATGGGAGACAAAGAAAAGCGAAAGTTTATATTCGTTCGCTCAACTATCACTATTTCTGTGTCCCTCAGCCAGATGGTTCTTGTCGGTTCGCCCAAATTGAGCTCCATGACATTGCAGATATATATCGCGACGGCGATGCCTGAGTTACGCAAATTTATCCCACAGATTACTTCGAAAGTGAACATCAGTGTGAGCCTACATTTCAAGACGAAAAACTCGAATGTATGCTCACATCATTGTTCTTGAGTCGACAAACTGTCAAGTGTGATCTCAACTTAAGAGAGATTTCTTACTTGTCGAATTCTTTGGTCTAGGGAATTACTGGGTCCGGAAGCTTGTACATAAGGACACCGACAAGAAAATAATAGGGAGGAAACGAACCGCTCATTTACTTTCAAAGGATTTCTACTGCTCTAGCTGTACATGGTCCTTTTCCTTGGATGATATTCCCGTCACTTTTCCAGAAGTCATAGTAGAGGTATCGGAAATGGCCTTTTTTGACGCAATCACCGGCAATCAACATGCCGAACAGTTCGCCGCCATCCTCGGCGCCTTCGCACATTTTCATGCGATCGTTTTTCGACCCAAGTATTACTAGCAATTTCGTATATTACAGAAGTGAAAACCGACGAACATAAGAGATTTTGGAAGATTAAATAAACCACAAGATGTATTTTAACAACGGGGATACATAAGATGGTATACTTTGCAATTGGAGTCAGCCTAATGTATTTGTACACACTGTGGTGAAAATGTAGCGAGAAGTCCTACAGTGAGAAGAGATTACAGTTATCTGATCCAATGTACATATCAATCCCGTCTGCAGCGAGTTGTCGTAGCTCATTACAGACATCTGACCCAATGTGGGCTTGTTCGACATGCGGAAATCTGAGATCGAAGCAGACTAGTTGGTTACGGCGAACTGAGAGTGCCAGAAGAATGTTCTTGAACGAGAAGTCGGAAAGAAGAAGAAGGTTGTACCGTATCTTGAGGGTGTGGAGGTTTGGGAGGATAAGGGAGGCTGCGAGGGTGGAGAAAAAGTCGTCGACAGCGGTTGTCTGGTTCACTTTTAACTGCAAATACGCGAGGGACGGTACGAGGCGCAACCACTCCTCCAATTGACCGAGAGAGAAACTTTTACTTCCACCACCGAGAATTAATTTTTGTAGTGGTGGCGAAGATCGCATCAAAAAGAGCGAAAAGTTGTTGCTGGAGATGGTGTCGTACGGAAGGGTAAGAGCTTCTAGCAAGGGCAATGAAAGATGAGAAATAATTTCATCTTGGCTAAGTTGTTCAAATGTCAAGGCAAGGAGACTGGGAAGAACCAGTTTCTCGGTGAATTCGGAATCGTGATAGCGGTCGACAGCGACACCATGGAAGGTGCATTGCACAAGGTTTGGGGCAAGGCGCAAAAGTCCAATGGTTTTAATGACACTGAAGGAGTACAATATTCCCTCTTCGTTCGGGACAGCGCCGATTGTCAGTGTTTTGAGGCAAAGGAATAATAATCCCTGGCTTGTAAACGTGGTGGTGTCCGGAAACTTGTGACCGTATATTTCGAGGTTTTTTATCTGCTCGGCGTATCGGCCAAGAATGATGGCGACGTCGGACTGTAGGCTACTGCGACGAAGGGAGATGGACAAGGGGTAATCGCGAGTGCGTTGAAGCCAAACGTTCAAGACGTCGACGGCGGGAAATTCCATGTGAATGGTGGCCCACAATCTCCGGGTGGATAATGCAATATCGGTCCACGCATTGCACACATTCACAAGGAGCATCGGTGCAGTACGAGCGTTGGGTTTCCGCTCGGGAGGAAGGCAGTGGAGGAAGATTTCAGACGATATTTCAAGGGGCAGCCGCGCCATTGGATCGCGGAGGGTGTTGAGCTGGCGCTGGGCAGCACTTTTGCTCCGTTCCAACTTTTTTAGCGCCGCCCTCTGCGCATCGATCTCTGCCGAAAGTTGGTCGATGTGCGCCTGAAGCCCTTCAACGGACATGCTCGTCCTCTGATATTCTCAAGATTGTTGGAGCCCGTCAGTAAAGGTATGGGCAGTCGAGTCTTTACTCACAACTGAAGCTCTCTTATGCGGACGAATCCGAAATCGCAGCCCAGTTTATCCGGGGCCCTTTGGAAGTCGAGTCGAGCAAAGGAAACTTCGAGTGAACACGAAAATTTTAGCCACTGGCAGCGCTAAAAACCAGTGTTGGGCTACCTGAATTTTGTGCGCCTGGTTCTGGGTACTTGGTGGCTTGAGTCAAAGAGTGATCGAAGGGGGGGCTGTGTTACAGCTTTGCTCAAAATAACTATTAATGACAAAGATTCTCAAAAGGGAAATTCGCGCCTTGGCTCTTCTAGCTAGCCGTGCCTCTAGCTAGATCTCCTGCTTAGCTCGTCGCCACCCGCAATCGGTGTAGAAACACGAAGTCGACTTCGTATATTTAAATTGCCGCTCGACTTTCTAGTCAAGTTCAGAAACATGGAACCAGGACAAACGGAAGGAGTATTATACTTGGAAGTGAACTGTACACATGCCATTCATTGTAGCGTCGCCATGAATGATATTTCTTTCATATTTCGCTGCGTCCCCCACAAAGTCAGATGATTCTTGTCGAAGTTCCCCCAAATCGAACTATTGCGTCGAGGCCCGGGCTACGGAAATTTACTCCTGGATTGCTTGGAAAGTGAGCATGCGTGTTCAAGGCAAGGAAATGAACCGAGGTTTTTAAAATGGTGGGATACAGTCCGAGAGATTTTTCCTATATTTTGTGTTTTAGCTGCCCTGCGTACTGCCCAAGAATACTGGTGACACTGAGGTCTAGGCTTCGACGAAGGGAGATGGACAAGGCGTAATTGCCACAGGCGCGTTGAAGCCAAACGCTGAACAATCAAAATTACAGCGGAAACAAAGCACGCGCCGCACGACCTCGGACCCCGCCGCTTTGGGGTCGCCCGTCCACTTGGGCGTCAATTTATTCGTCAACACGCTCGTGTCAATGGTCAACCCCTTGAGGCGTCCCGGGTGCCTGCGCAAACGACCACAGCGCGACGCCGTTGACGCGTGCGACGCGTGCGTTGAACTCGAAGTCGCAGAACTCGGCGAGGTCGCCGAATTGCACGCCGTTGACGACGCAGACGTTCTGTACGAGCGTCAGTACCGCGATGGGGAGGTGCGGAGGCGGCAGGCAGTACGTGGTGCTGGTGCACAAAGTTCTCGTGCGGCTCCATAAAGCACACCGCGGGGTAGCCTTCTTTCAAGAATGATTATTAGCGATCGCCACGGAAGAGCGATCGGGGCGGTACACCATTTGCACTGCGCGCATAAATATCAGCGAGCCACGCAGAACGTCAAAGTTAGGTCGATACCATTCATCTGCGTCACAGCGTTGGAAGAGACCTCGACGACGAAGCGGCCCAGCTGCCGGATGGGCAAGTCGTTTTCCGCACCGATGCTGACGCGAGAGATGATCTCTGAGAGCGTCTCAGTCGACGGAATGCCCTGCGTAAACATTCGGATGTTGAAGGGGTCGGTCGTGTAGTCGTCCGCGGTGGAGCTGCCGACGATGTCTCAGGATCTCTCGACTCTGCAAGAAGCTGGCACTAACTTGCACCGGCGCGTCATCCACAAAGTTGTAAATTGCGCGAGTCGTAAGTGCCCTGGAGATAACTCGGGATCTGCACGTTCTAAATATGCCAGACATTGGAGGGCAATAATAGACTTGCCGCGACGGTCATACGGTCGCGGCGAATGTGCGCATCTTGGACGCAGTCCAGTCGCGGGTTCTCCGGTTGAATGTGTCCAGATTAGTGTCCTACAGGTGGTAGGCACTGTAGTATGAATGACATTAAAAAGGTATATTGGAGGTGTAGATGCAGGAAGAAGAAAGAGAAAAGCAGAAATCATGATCAGAAAATTGAAATTGCGCCAAAGTTGCGCCAAACAAATCAAAGCGTGGACTTTTTGGCAAAAACCGTAGCGCACCTGAGACCATAAAGATTCACGCACCACGGCGACATCTTCTCAAATTCCGACTTGCCGGCTACACAAATTGATTGCATACAGGTCAGCATTCGCAAAGACCATTGTAACTTGAAGCTAGACCTCACGATTTCAAGGAAATTGGAAAGCCGCCGAATCGGAATTGGAACAAATTGCTCTAGATATTGCTGATTCTGACCTCTTCAGTTGTGGCAATAACGCACAAGGATTCGCAAACTGAATGTGTACCATCGCATGGTACAGTGGAGCTCATCGTTCAAGGTGCGGAACATGCGTGGCCTGCAAGATTGCCTGCGCAATGTTAAGTTTAACCGATCTGTTTGCGATTGAGGCCGCGGAACGTTCTGCACCCACATGGCGCTCGCATTGCTCTTTACCTTGCACTGAACACCCTCCTCTCGTTTCCACCGCTGGCCATGACCTCCGACGTCCCCTGCAGCATCCCCGCCGATCCCGACATCGCTGGCATTGGTGTCCGCGTCGCAATTTACGCACAGAATCTCCTCAGCTTCGTGCCAGCAGTGTGGGCTCTCTGTGACGGAGAGGTGTCCGACTATGAACTCGACTCGGTTGAGACCCAATCCACGACAATTCTCATTACTGCTTTTGCCATTTTGATTTCAGCGATGGTCCAGGCTACTCGCAGACTATCTGGCCTCCACGCCAGCATCATTCTCGATTTGAGCTGGATGAACAATACAAACACATTTATCTATTTCCTGCTCTATGTGCAGTACAAGACCCAGCCTGGGCCACAACAGATCAGGCCACAATTTTCTGCATGGATGAAGCATCTCAGAGACGCGGTCTCTGATAGTGTATCGTTACAAGTGCGCAACTCTGCGGAAGGAGGTATGTTCGTACCTGGCCGACTATGCCTTTGTTGCACTAAGGATGGTTCATAGTTCCGAAACGTATTCTTATAGGCCATCATCCCGTCGAACGGGTGGATTCTCTTCAAAGTAAGAAAATCTAATTTACTTAGTCAATTTTTATCTGCTCACTGAGTGGCAGAGCGGATCGCCGCCATATTCGGAAGAATTGTGTTGGTCCTCGGGTCACTCCACCTGTCGCTCATGGCCGCACTCGGAATTTGGCTCCGGAGTAATCCATACTCGTTTGGAGATAGCAGCTCCTGCGTCGACAGCGCGTCAATCGTGATCCTTGGGAGACCGACTTCTCTGGGGTCCGATGGATTGCGAGCCTGGTCGATTCTAACTTATTCAATGTTCCTCGTCCCTGGACTCAATTTGGTCCCTCCAACGGCTCTGTTCCTGGGGATGTTCCTGTCGTACAGCGGATGGCGTCCGCCGCGTTGCGCTCCCCAGTCGGATCCCAATCCAACTGATCTCTCCCCTTCTCAATCCGGTCCAAAAAAAACCAGCAGTCGAATTCTTGCGACTGCGAAGGCATGGCAATCCCGTATAATCTCAGCTCCGAGCATCCTACCAACCATCATCGGCATGGTTTTTCTCTTTGTCGTCAACATAATATTCCTCATCGATATCGAACTCACTCTCCGGCAAAACCGCTATCACGAGACTGAAGGGGAATCCAGTTGGACCTTTGGGCAAATTCTCGCCATGATTCTACTGGTTCTGCCTTTGCGCGATCTCGTCGAGACGTTGCTCGCACGCAGCGAGAAGCAACGTCAGGATGAACTTGCGCGTCGTGATATGCTGCGGAAAGATGAGCACACTGCATCACTGCAGAAAGCGATACAGGGAAGGGGAATTCCGGACACTCTTTGGGAATTAATCGAGAAAGGAGCGGATATTAACGCGCAAGCCCAAGGTCAAACTTTCGATGTTCGGCCATGCTTCACTGAAAGATTAGTTAGGTTGCGACCATGCGACGGCACTCCAGCTTGTAGTATTCCATGAAGATTCAAGTTCTGTGGCCAAATTATTGGCACATGGTGCCGATCCCAATATTCAAGGTCAGATATTTACCAACCGTGAGAAGCAGTAACAAACTTCCTGAAATGAAGGCGTTGTGCTCTGCACGGCGCTTCAACTAGCCTGTGTTGTGGGAAAACTTGAGAGCATTACATTGTTGCTGAAGAGCGGGGCAGACCCCAACATTGCCGGTGAGAGTACCGATCATTTCTCGATATACTAATTTATTGTAAATTTCAGGGGGAGTTTTTCGACGGCTCTGCAGGCAGCAGCGGTGAAGGAAAGCCCTGAGACTGTGAGGTTGCCCTTGAGAGCGGCGCAGATGTCAATATCGCAGGTAATCGACCAGCGGCTACTATGATCTGGATGTAGGTCCTAATCGATTTCAAGGTGGTCATTATGGCAGTGCGCTGCATGCAGTCATTGCCGACTCGACCTTAGACACCGAGGTCCCATCCATTTTCCAGGAGAAAAATCGGAATCCATACGCACCCGGACCCTCTTCTGTTGATCGTGACAGTATTGTTCAAATGCTCGTATCTGGAAGAGCAAAGATATTTATCTCTTGTCCATCTGCTTCTCTACCACGGCGCAGACCTGAACCTTCAGGGTAGGAACCTAATTCAATGGTTTCTAGTTCTGACTGACGATTTAATATAATTATAAAGGGGGCTCTGCGTTGCAGACGGCATCCAGACGACACCATACGCAAGTTGCTGGACTACTTCGCTCGTATGGAGCAGTCGACAGCGCCGTCCCAAAAGAAAGAGTCATCTATCTTCCCGTTGCTACGTAGCACAACACCGTTTTCGTTTGGTTTCGCTGTTTCCATTGATCGCCGGTACACTCTCGGCATTCGTCGTAACAACAGCTGCCGATCTTTCCATCAACCGGCTCGATACAAGCCGAGGGATACCTTATTTCACTTCCGCCACGGGTTCTACGTAACTCGAAGGAAGGGCTGTCCTTGAGTAATCTCCCTTTTTTGTCTTTTTTCAATGCTCTGACATCTGCCATACATCAGAATAATTCTCCCGAGTCGACGAGCTATCGAGTGTGATTTTAAACGGCCAAGGAAAGATTTCTTACTTCAAGTTGTGGGATTTGTTCTTGGAAATGTTCGAAGGTGCCAAGGGCCGGCGAACTGTTCAACGAGGAGATTGCGATTGCCGGGATTGCGTCGAGGAAGGCTTCTTCCAATATGACTTCTATGACGGCTGGCATATCGACATTAGAAGGGAAAGGCCATTCTGGACAAGGACCATGCGCAGCTGAAAAAGCCATCGAGGAGGAGAAGACCACCTTGAGAATAAATGATTCGGTTCGTTTTCCTCCTATGATTTTTTCGCCTAGTATTATTTCTCTGCTGATCAGGGACCTTTTTTGAACCAAACATCACTTATAATTTCTTGTGCGGAAGGGAAGTCCGGCGAACATGAAACAGGTTCAGGAAGAGCAAGGTATTTTCAACGATGGTCGATTAAGAAATGTAGATGTGGCTCTCAAAACGCAGTCGTGGAGCCTGCCAACCTAATGTGATTGCGGTAAGGTTCTACAGTAAGAGGAAATGGAGGCGTCCGCTCCGATGCATATATCCATCCTGCCTGCGGCGAGTTGTCGGAATTCATTAAAGACATCTTGGCCAATGCTGGCGTGGTGGGCATATCGAGATCTGAGATCTAAGCAAACTAGCTGCGTATGGCGAACTGAGAGCGTTCGAAGCAGCGTCCTATACGAGAATTTGGAGAGGGCGGGAGAATTGCACTGAATTTTTTGAGTGTTGAGGTTGGGGAGGAGACCCAGAGATGCGAGTGCACAGAACAGGCCATACACGATGGGCGTCTGTCTCATTTCCAACTGCAGGCACACAAGGGACGGTACGAATCGGAGCCATCCGTCTAATTCAACGAAGGTGAAATCGTTACTTCCGCCGCCGAGGATTAATTTGTGGAGTGGTGGTGAAGATCGCTTCAAAAATGACGAAAATTTTCATTGGAAATTGTGTCGAACAGAAGGGCGAATGCATCCAGAGAAGGCAATGAAATGTGACTAATAAGGTCATCCTCGCTGATGTCGCGGAGCTCTGGAGAAAGTTTTCCAATGATCATGCGACGGAGATTGGGAAGCACCAGCTTCTCTGCGGATCTATAGTCATCGACGACGTACACCTGGTGAAAGATGAATTGCATAAGGTTTGGGGTAAGATGCAGAAATTCAATAATTTGAGCGAGACTGGAGCGGTGAATCGGCCCACGAGGGTCCGAGACAGTTTCGATTGTGAGAGTTTCAAGACAAGAAAATGACCAGAGGCTTTTCAAAATGGTAAGAGATTTTTCGTATGTTTCGAGGTGTTTTAGCAGCCCAGCATATTGCCCAAGAATACTGGCGACGCTGGGGTCTAGGCCTCGACGCATGGAAATGGACAAGGGGTAATCGCGAATGCGTTGAAGCCAGACGTTCAAGACGTCGACGGCGGAAAATTCCATGATGGCCCACAGTGCCTGGGTAGATAATGCAATGTCGCTCCAAGCCTTGCACACGTTCACAAGGAGCATCAGGGCAACTCTATCGGGAATGGCAGTCTCGGGAAGCCATTGAAGGCATATTTCCGATGAGATTTCGAGGGCAACCGCGCCATTGAATCGCGAATGGCGTTGAGCTGCCGCTGGACACCACTTTTGCTGCTTTCCAGCTGTTTTAGCACATCTTTCTGCCGATCGACTTTCGGGCGAGAACTGGTCGATGTGGGCGTCAAGGTCTTCGACGGACATAGCTATGGGTGTTCTTAGGTAAATAAACTCTGGGACGGGACACTCACTCGGATCCAAGCGACGTCGCCTCCAACTACTTGACACACTGGGAGTCTCAACGGATGAATGATGAGTTGACGAGTGTGAAATCCGCATCTTACAGACGTTTGAACGATTTCGTTCTGAAAGCGATAACAAAGAACAAATGGAGGCCACGATTCTGATAAGATCAATGACCTCTTCTTGTTTGGGAAACAGCCAAAACGAGTAAGACGATGACCATAACACGTCACCGAAGAAGAGCTAAAACCTGCAGAAGAACAATTGCGGTAAAATTACAGCGGGAACAAAAGTACAGGGAAGCACTAGTCAGCAAACGGGAACGCAGCAGGGCTCTTAAACCCATTAGCGCCAACCGCCCGTACACCAAACTGCGCATTGTCCTTCGACAGCAGAATCGTCGCAGACGTGACTTTGCCTACAGGCACCACATGCGTCCAGAACGCGTCCTCACTCGCGCGCCACACGACCTCGTAACCCGCCGCCTTGGGGTCGCCCGTCCACTTGAGCGTCGAATTGTTCGTCAGCACGCTCGTGTCCATGGTCAGCCCCTTGGGCGTCCCGGGCGCCTGCGCGAGCGACCACAGCGCGACGCCGTTGACGCGTGCGACGCGTGCGTTGAACTCGAAGTCGCAGAACTCGGCGAGGTCGCCGAATTGCACGCCGTTGACGACGCGGACGTTCTGTATGAGCGTCAGTGCCATGGGGGAGATGCGAGGAGGTGACAGGGAGTACCTGGTGCTGATGCGCGAAGTTCTCGTGCGGCTCCGTAAAGCGCACCGCGGGGTAGCCTTCTTTTAAGAATGATTCGTGGTCACCGCCACGGAGGAAGCGGTCGGGGCGGTACACCATCTGCACTGCGCGCACGGATATCAGCGAGCTGCGGAGAGGGTCAAACCTAGGTCGATATACCATTCATCTGTGTCACGGCGTTGGAGGAGACCTCGACGACGAAACGGCCCAGCTGCCGGATGGGCGAGTCGTTTTCCGCACCGATGCTGACGCGGGAGGTGATCTCCGAGAGCGTTTCAGTAGACGGAATGCCCTGCGTGAACATCCGGATGTTGAAGGGGTCGGTCGTGCCGTCGTCAGCGGTGGAGCTGCCGACGATGTCGTTCTGCAGGGGAAAGTCAAGATCGGCAGATATGATGCGAGAGGGGAGCGCACATTCAGCATGCCTTGGACATCTGCGCTTGCGTTCTTGAGCGTCGTGGCCATGAAGGCGGATCCAAAAAGACCCTGTTCTTCACCTGCATGGTGTGAGCAAGAAACGGACGCCGAAGGACGAAGACGAACCTGCAACTGCTGCAAACATAATCGTCGCAGCCGGTTTGTGTGTGGCCATAATCCGCGCGAGCTCCATCGCCACAGCGACTCCGGATCCATCATCGTCTGCATTATGTCTCAATATGTCTCGATTCTGCAAGAAGCTGGCACTAACTTGCACCCGGCGCGTCATCCACAAAGTTGGTGGTGTCCGAATTGCGCGAGTCGTAGTGCCCAGAGACGACATAGATGCGGTTTGGATCCGTGGATCCTTTGAGCGTCGCGATTACGTTGCTTATCACAGTATTCTGGGTAATGCTTCCCGATGGCGTTTGAAGATAACCCGGGACCTGCGCGTTCTAAATATGCCAGACATTAGATGGAGAGTAATAATAGACTTACCGCGACGGTCATACGGCCCCCGGAGGTCGCGGCAAATGTGCGCATCTCTGACGCAATCCAGTCGCGGGCGGCGCCAATGCCGCGCAGTGGGTCGGTCTGGTTAGACATGGTATTGCGGGTGCCAAAGGACACGAGCTTGGTGATAATGGCTTCGATGCGCGCGGGGTCGACCTCCGCCATCATCGCCGTGAGCTCGTCGTCGGGGTGCTGAGGAACGAGCACGGCACCGGGACCGGGGGGCCACTCGGACGCTGCGTCCAGGAAACTCTCATATGTCGCGAGTTGAGCGAGGGCTGTGGCCTAATAAGCCAAGGGAACTGAAAGGCTTGAGAGCACGTACCTGTTACAGCGAGCAGCCCAAGCACGATAACACTTTGGAAGAAATGCATCTTGGAAAGACAGTGACATTGTGTGTGCCTCCCTCAATATATACGTGGAGCCGCCGACTTCACCGACAGGATTCAAGTCAGTTCCATGCGGTCCTCAGCATCCATCGAAGAATATGTTTCCAGAAGAGGCTGCCCACGAGGCGGTATGGGAACAGCTGTCAGTAACGGGAGAACAGAAGCCGCCAGCGGTGGAGATATTTAGGGCTGGTAGTATTTCCATTCGAGGAATTTCTGGCTATTGTCGTCCAATCTGAAGGCAAGAATGAAACTCAGATAATTTTGAAGCGTTCTGCGGGCGGGCTCAAATATACCGGTCTCCAAAAATCTCTGGACCGAACAATCGATTGACGAGCCCAGGTCAAACAGGTGAAACTGCGCTTCTGCTTCTGCGTCCATAAAGGTGGAGGAAGAGACTAGAAAGAAGGATGAGGGAACGAACATGAAGGACAAACGAAGGAAGAGAAGAGCGCTGTATTTACATGTGTTGGTTCTGGTGGTCATTAGCTTCTCCCATTCTCTCCGAGCACCAAACTCCGTTGTTCGTCTATTCCAAGGGTCCTGGATAAACTGAGCTCGTATTTGTCCACAATTAAGTGAGTGTTCTGACTGATAGGTTTCACTGCCATCTCAACAATTAAGAATAATAGGGGTCGAACATGTCCATTGAAGGGCTGCAGGCGCGCATTGACCAGTTTTCGGCGGAGATCGCTGCGCAAAAAGCGGTGCTGAAGGAGCTGGAACGGAGCAAAAGTGCTGTCCAGCGCCAACTCAACGCCATTCGCGATCCGGTGGCACGATTACCCCTCGAAATCTCCTCAGCAGTCTTCATCCAATGTCTTCCCGAGACACCGACTCCCGACACCCGCGCAGTGCAGATACTCCTCCTGAACGTGTGTAATACATGGACCAATATAGCACTATTCACCCCGGCTCTGTGGGCCACCATTCATATGGATTTTCCCGATGTCCAAATCTTGAAAACTTGGCTTCGACGTGCGCGCAGTCATCCCCTCTCGATTTCCCTCCATAAAGCCTTCGACGACGATGTTGCCGCCGTTCTTGGGCATAATGCTCAACAGCTCAAACACCTGAAAATATCCGGCGAAAATCACGAAGTCGATCTTGACCCTTTGGCAGGGTCATTCTCTCAGTTGCAAACACTGACAATTCGAGTTTTGCAACACGAGGATGACACCGATTGGCGTTGCATCGATACCACCCCAATCCTGCGGATTTTACGTCTCGCTCCGAACCTTGTGCGATGCAGTTTCCATGGAATCTTCGATGGCAATCGCGACTACCACGACGCCACGCAGAAATTGGTGCTTCCCCGCCTTCTTTCTTTACAGTTTGGAGAAGGAGAAATTACCGATGGCAGAGGCGATATTCTAACGCATCTTTCATTACCTGCCTTGCAAACACTTTCCGTTCCGTTCACCGGCATCTCTAGCAGCGAGCTTCTTCTCTTTCTGAAGCGCTCGTCACCGCCACTCCAAAAGCTGTCTGTCGGCAGCGACAATACAAAATTCAGTGAATTGCAGGAATGCCTCAGGCTCGTACCCTCCCTCGCGCATCTCGAGCTTCAGTGCCGCTGGGGGGAGGCATATCTAATAGAGGAATTGTTCTTGGTGCTCGCAGATTCCCCATCTCATTTCCTCCCAAACCTCCGTATCTTGAAGACTCGGTATAACCCACTGGCCCCGCTCCCTCTCCCCGCGTCCGCGTATGAGACGGCGTATCGAGTGCTCGCCGCTCGCCATGGACACCTGGTTTCCGTTACCATTATGGCTTCAAAATCCGGCCAGTCGATCTCTAGGCCCGAGGGAAATGTTAGGGATAGATTGCGACAACTCGCCATGGATGGGATGGAGATATACATTGGGGACCCCGATTGCAATTTCATCTAGAGCATCCTTTCCATTCAACTTCTTGCTCGTGTTATTGTATATACAGTAGGATGGCTCATAATGCATAAGGTCGGTTCCCTGCCAAATTAAGCAGGATTTGCCCAAAGTCTATGCATTATGACCATTTATGCATTATGACCTTGTTTCTACAGTGGTAAAATGCATTTTGGTGGATCCAAAATCTGATGCATTATGAGAAATTTTGGCAGGTATGCATTATGAGCTTATGCATTATGAACCATCCTACTGTACTTCGTTGCGCATCCTACACTTCTACGCCTGAATTGCCCACGGCATTGCAGTTTTCGCCTTTTACTCTTTTTTCTTGCGGTGGGGAAGGATAATTCTCTCTCAACATGTTGACACAATGGAGAGGGCAGAGTCAGTGGCGACAATACAACATTCAGTGAATTCGGGAATGCCTCAGGCTCGTACCCTCCCTCGCGCATCTCGGGCTTGATTGTGCCCTTGGCCGGAGACACGAGCATCTAATAGAGGAATTGTTTTTCGCACTCGCGAATTCCCCATCTCATTTCCTCCGAAATCTCCGGTATGTGAAGATCAGGTGCTACTCGCTACCTCTCTTTACGACGGTGTATGCAGCAGTGTATCGCGGCTCGCCGCTCGGAGCTCCACAGAATTAGCCAAGATGATCTTCTTCGTTATTTTTCATTGCCTTCTCTGGAAATGCTCGCCCTTCCGTACGACTCGATCTCCACCAACGATTTTCTGCTCTTTTTGAAGCAATCTTCGCCGCCACTTCAAAAATTAATCCTCGGTGGTGGATTTTTTTTTTTTTTTTTTTTTTTTTTCGTCCAGTGAATTAGAGGAATGGCTGCGCTTTATACCCTCCGTCTCGTATCTGCAGCTAAGGGCGAGACGGACCACTGTCGTCGATGGCTTGTTCTCCGCACTCGCGGACCCCGCATCCCGGACTCTCCTCCCTGATCTCCGTACCCTAAAGATTCAGTACGACCCACCTCTCTTCAGCTCCTGCTACAGTCTGTTCGTCGTGCGCACCTAGTTTGCTTGGATCTTAGATCTTTATATGCCCGCCACACCGACATTGAACCAGATGTTCATAATGAGTTACGACAACTCGCCGCAGACGGGATGGATATACACATCGGGACGAATCGCTCCAATTTCCTCTGGCTCTAGGAAGCCTCGTCACAATTTCACCGCAATGTACAAACACATTAGGCTTCACTCCCAGGGCTACGAGCACTGTTTGTATGAACCGTATATGGATTGCCTCAATCGTTAAAATATCAATCTCTTCATGTTCGTCGGTTTCATTCTTATACAAGAAATTGATATTGTAGTACTTCAGGCAAAAAAGGTTGTAGAAATACTACTTAGCTTGTAGGGACACGTGTACTTCAAACAGAGCAATAAACGAACCGAATCACTTACTCTCAAGGGGCTCCTCCTTCTCCGTGGCCTTCTTCAGCCGTGCATGACCTAAGCCGTTTGAAATCACACCAAACATATGGTCGACTCGAGAGAAATGTGAGCATGACTTGGAGATTCTTTTCGAAATAGACTCAACTCACCTGCGTGATCAGTTTTGAATAAAGTAATCCTCGGGCCACATCTTCGTAACCCAGGCCTCGACGTCATGATACGTATTTGCCCATCGGCGAGTTCGATTGGGGGGAATTCTGATAAGAACCATCTGGGTTCGTGTTGTGAGGGATGCAGAGAAACAGTTGAGTGAAGGAATAAGGAATTCTCTTTGCACTTTCCCCCATGCAGAATGCCCAAAATTATAGGCGGCGCGCTTCAATAGGAACAACTCCGTTGGTGTAGGGCTGTTGAAGACAGACTTAGACCAGACGCTAGAAATACCGTATGTGGTCTCAAATACCGCAAGGGTTCTCCTTCAAAATCTCTGTATAACCGTAAATTGAGATAACGAGGTTACTAGCTGTGTCACATACCCGTTGACTATGAACCGGAAAACGATGGTTTTCCATGAAGTAGGATTTGTAGTTGTGGTCTTTTGCACCTGAGTAGCACTGCTTCATCTGCGTGTTTGCCAACATCAGGGTATCTTCAAGGGGGTAATCGAAATGATTCTGCGCGACCGATCTGGTGGAAGACGGGCGATGGGCTGTAAAAAGCTGGGAGAAGGAGCGACTGATCAAGATGTACGATAAGCGAATGAAAGTCGGGGATTTGGCCAAGAATCTCTAGCTGAGTATCGAAAGGGATGGTGGCGAGTCCTACGGCCATGGCGATCGAAGCCAAAGACGCTCGGCTTTTGCCAGAATTTTGACGTACAATCGAAGCACGCGGAAGTTGGATATTCTCCTGTATTTACCCTGCTGGAGCCAGGCAGGGAAATTTGAGATCTCTTCCAGGATAGCACGGTAATGGTCCACCATATTCCGCGTAATTCCAGAGCTTTCCCAGAGCTACGCCAGCATTTCGTGTCTCGAGATGGTGGTGGTTCGAGATTAAAAACGTCAAGTCATCACACTCCTGCCTTAAACGAACTTGTGCTCAAAACAAACCAATCGCATAAAATCTAGGTATACCCGGAATCAGCAGCTTCCACTGAGCCCGCTGTCATAATTCTCCTTCGTTTCTCAAGCCTACCCCAACAGCTATAATTTGCACACGTCTTCCAGTCATGCGAGCACAGCGGTCGAAATTCCAACATCTACTTGCCCGCACACGGGGGGTTGTCGGTAGTCTCCGACAGCATCTTGTGGATATCATCTCTAGCGGCCGCCAGTTTGTCGCGGTTTACCTATAAGTATTCAACAACCGCGTTAGTAATGTTCTGCAAGCAAGTAAAAAGACAATGTATATACTGACCGGTTTAAGGTGCTCAACCGAGCTAGCCAGCGTTTTGAATTGTCCATTAAGATCTTCGAGGATGTTGCATCCCTCTGTCACAGAGCCAGAATAGATTTCTGGGTAATACTGATGAGATCAAGAGAAGACAGTCGACTCGTATCCCACGTACTGTTCATCTGGGTCGCCTTGCTGCGGAAATCGTCGAGCCCCGGAGCCATTATGTCCTTCGCCTTCTCCATGCTCGCGAGAAACGTCTCCTCCATAGCTGGGGAGACTGAAGGAGCACCCTACAGGGCGAACTGAATGAGTCCAACGCCTACATCCGAAAGAGGAAGTTCGAAATACCTGCATATGATGGTTCGCAACTATCAAGGACTGTTTCGTGGAGTACAAAGTATTCTGGACTTCCTTCAGGGTCCAACATTGAGCGCAAAATCACAAATGGCATTGGTGGGATGTCTCTTTACCATCAAATTGGGGAGCCCAGAGTCGGAGTTAATGGCTTTTAACGCTACTGTAACGCCATCTACATTCCGCACGATGTTGGCCATGTCGCCCTCGAGTTGGTGCTGGTCCCTTGAGACAATACCGTGCTGGAAGAAGGCCAGCGCGGTCGTCACAACAGAGAGAAGCAGAATGCTGCGTGCGAAGATCTTAGCCATGCTGAGCAATGCAGATGAGGTCGGGACGATGCGAGCGGGTATTTATACCAGACCAGACCAGGAGACGTAATACCCGCACTGGTGCATTGAAGGTGTTCTTGGCCGCAGCCCTAGGGGGACGCCATTAATCGGGTGCGATGTTTCTCCCAGCGCAAATCGGCTGCGTGGGGTGGAACGGGATGCACATCGCAAAACGTAAATTTTCTGAACGGCAGAGAATGTTGCAGAAAGCAGTGGATTTCACATTCTGTTCGGCTGAAAGAGCATCAGACCACTTGATCTTGGTCGGGTTTCGGGATGGCTAGACCGGGACGTCGATTCCAACCGCCAAAAAATGACAACAAGTAGTGCTCTTGGTTGGCCATGGGGTTACATGTTTCGAAAGGTAAGTTGCAAAGGCAAACAAGTGTTTTGAAGAAGATGTAGCATGAGTACATAGGCTCAAATTGGTGGAACAAATACGCACTCCTAAAGGGAGAGGAGGGTTCTGAGACTGGGTTCGCGCTGGGGCTTGGCCCATTAGGAATTACTCCGAGTTGCTTGACCGCGTCGAGGTGCTTGTCAACGAAACATAATTTTGCCAATGATGAAGAACCCGCTTCTGATCGTCCTGAGCCCCAAGGGGGATGACCTGATGGATGGTTAGGGTTTTGCCCCGAACAAGCGGAGAAAACATACCTTGTAAGCGATATCAGGAAGTCCAGAATCGGCTCGTCCGCTCTTGCAGTGAGGTCGGAAGAGGGGAGCCGAACGGGCATTATGGCCAGAGAATATTAGGATTGAGTGAGTTATATGAATAAAAAGACAGGTGGAGGAGGGGAGCGCGGGCGCGGAAAGAAGGTGAAAGTTTGAGAGAGGCGGGCGAGACATCACAGACTCTGCGTCCCGCCCCAAGTTGGCAAAAGCACTTTGGAATAAACAGAATGAGGCACGTGGCTGGTCCACCAAAAATCGATTTTGCGCAAAATGCTACAGTACGTTTCGCGGCGTGATGGTTATCGGTCTTGCATAAGTATCTTCTATTCGCCTGAGATTCTACTAAATGGAGTTCAAGAATCTGTATGAGCGTTCAATGGCTCATGCAACATGGAGTGATTGTCAAATGAAATATTCTGCACCTGCGCAGAGGCCCTTCATGACGTTCCCGATGTTGCATAACTTGAAATCAAATCCGGGAAAAAACTTCAGTTCTAAAAAACTTTCTTTGCTCAAATCTTCAAGTAGCTCTATATTGCATCCCTGTATTCTGTAAGATACATATTCTCAAAGAAATAGTGTTCTTTCAGAGTCCAATGGAGACATACAGCTGTATCGGCCCGTGCACCGCCATCACATCAACGGATCATCCAGACTTCTACAGGCGTCCGACCAATCCCCCCCCAGATCCCCCCTATACGGGCAGATCCACACGCGGCTCGTCAGCCCCAGTGGGCGCTGCAACCGATGTCTTTTCCAGATGGAGACTCGTCCGACCAATGCCCCCACTCTTCCTCGACCCTCTCAATGCCTTCATCACTGTCTCCTCAGCTGATCGAAAGTTACTTAGCCTTACGCCCTCACCTCTTCGAGTACCGATCACCCCGCAGATCTCGACCCATTTTATCCAAATTTTGCATGCCCTCCGTTGCCGAAATATATTCCTGTAGGTGTGATGTCTCTCCCCCGGATTCTCAAGCCGCTTCCTTTCACCAAGAACCGCCCTTCTATGGCAACCCTACCCCATGCGAAATCATGTCAGCCACCTCTACCTCTTCCCCTCCATCAACCCTCCCGCATATCTCTCACAGCCAGCCCACGCTGGCCCAGCGGGCGAGCTGGACCTCCAAGTTCTTCTATTCCAGTCAAGTTACGACGATCCAGTTGGATTTCCCTTCCACCCAGCCGCCCCCATCCATGGATCGGAACCATCGATGCCCGTCCCTGCAGGGGACTTGCTCGTGTCTGCTCCGACGCCCAGGAGGGTTCTCCCACTCACGTCGATCCTCTCCTCGATCTCTGCCCCCACGTCGCAATATCGCCCGCGTGCGCGTGGGCCTTCGGTAACCGCTGCTCCGTAGAGCATGAAGCCTCCAAACACCCTGTCCGCTTCTAGCTCTGCACGCAGCGCTCCGTCATCGGGAAGACCCAGAGACTGCCTTCGCGTCTTCGTCTTCGCTCACGGGCTGGGCCGGGTGATTCTCGACACCCGTCTTTTGCAGAAAAGCTTTTCTTCTCGTAGCAAAGTGTCTGTATGTTTTTTTTTTACTTCGTTCTTTTTGACTTTTGATGTATTTGTCGGTAATTCATGTATCATGCTACTTTCAATGTCACTGGACTTCGCAGGGTAAAGATGCGTCTCAAGGTCAATATTAGTCACGATAAAGGACGACACATCACTCGACAGCGGTAGTACAATCGATTCAGATGGTGAGCGAACGATTCCAAATAGAGTTACGAGGTAGTTAACGTTACTACTGGGATTGAAGTTTTTTCCCGGATTTGATTTATGCAACATTGGGAACGTCATACTCTTTCAGGCTTTCTAACGAAGATTTCGGTAGCCTTGAATAAATTAGCGACTATGGAATCGATGAGCTTGGAAATTTTCTTGGGTGCCAAGGCTTGGTCTACTTATTCGAGAATGGAGGTAAATATAGTCGCGAAAAGAGGATATGGGGTTTTTTCATTCAATCCGACGTAGGCGGAGGCGTGTCCATTTTTCTTCCATTTCGACACTTCGACAGCGGCTAAAGTTCTGCGTGACACCACGAAGATTTCGATATCCGAAGCGAAAATTTGGGGGGTATGCTTGATGTCAGACTCAATGCACCATCGCGTTTTTGACAGTTCTCTTGTATGATCTTGTCTGATCTTGTACGGCACCGTACAAGCCCAAACAAGCCCAAAAAGGACGCAAGTCCGCAAGACCACTGGCCATGTCTAAAATTTCACAAGACCACGAAAAAAAACTTTTTGGGACCCATTCCATTAGCTTCTAGGCATTATTTCCACCATTTAATTTTTTTGATACAAGACAAAAAGGTTGAAAGCTCGCAAGAGTTTTGTCATCTTGCTGATAACGATACGAGAACTGTCTACAAGCTTCGTTGCGATCTTCGTTCGCCAACCAGCCGGGGTCTCATTACAGGGGCGACGACCAAAAATGTATCATTATCAGCGGCGAGGAGCAAGGTATCTACAATTTTGCAGATCTGCGTTTTTTTATGAAGAAGTGAACAGTTGGAATGCCCAGGTACTTTGCCAACGTTGCGCTCCCGATGCAGGACAGTCCCGCCACAGTGTCGTCGTCCACATACCGGAAATAATCGATGAAAGGAATTTTGCTCGAGACAATTGCCGCAGATACAACGCCGCAGAATTCTGCCTCCACAACCTGCGAGAATAACGCACATTACTTTCCACCGTCCTTTCTTGAGTGCGGGCAATACAACAACCACACATACCTTAACACCGGGATCCAGGAGAACAAAAGGATCCACACTCCCGTCGGCATGAAACACCTTTCCCCAGGCAATTTTCTTAACCAACCAGTCGGAGTGCTTGGTGATGTGCGGCGCGACCGTCGGCAGCCCGAACTGCCCTCCTATCCATTCTCCGGTGAGGACGGACGGCTGGACGGGCTTGAGCTGCTTAAATAGTGTGTCGAGTGTGCCGGTGGATACGGATTTTCCAGCACTGATGAGGGCGAGATACTTTTGCTCGGGGGTCCTGCATGAGAATTCACGATTGTCGAACTTGGACGTGCAAGGACGAACTTACGAGGGCATAGTTCCAGTTGCAATTTGGAATCTCTCAGGAGCGGGTAAACTCCTACGCAGCCGAAGTACTATCTTATACAATCATGCCTAGCGTTCTGGAGCTAGGGAGCTTTCCGCTTGGAGGTTGGTCGTCAATCCCGGTTTTCAAGGAGTTTCATAACCTGGATTTGCTATTCTGCATGCCACGTTCAATTCGACCGTAACCTTCATTTCGGCTCCAAGTCAGACGCCAGATAAAGCTATTCGGATAACTCCAAGTTGATTACATTGATCTGACAGGAAGTATCTCGGCTCCTCATATGGAATAAATATGAAAAAAGGATCGGTACGATATACCTCCCCAGCCCAAAACGTCTGTAGTGCAACGGTACATCTGGAGTCAGTACAGTTTCAAAATTTCCCCCGTACCTAGGCGCTAAGAAACCCTCAGGATGAATATCGTGGATTACGAGGTTCCTTCCGCCTTTTTCAAGAAACAAACGGTCTTGCTGACCGGAGGGACTGGCGGATTCGGTGCCTGCATTCTTTTCAAGCTCGCATTGCAGGTCGATACGGGGAAAATATATGTTCTGGTTCGAGGATCCATCGAGAGAGCGAAATCTCAGTGGGCTGCCTCCATGCCGGGTCATATTGACAGGATACTAGCGACAGGTCGAGTCGAGCTTCTGGTTGGGGACGTGGGGGAAACAAATTTAGGGCTTGATCTCGGCGTTCTCGCCGAGCTGGCAGGATCCGTTACTCTCGTCATTCACTGCGCGGCGAATATCAGTCTCATGGCGTCATTGGGCGATACCATTCGCGACAATTGTCTTCCGACCCTCGAGCTCGCCAAACTCGCATCGGGCTTCAAGAACCTTTCGCGGTTCGTGCACGTATCCACCGCGTATGTTAACATGTTCCTTCCTACGGGGTCCGTGGAGGAGAAGATTTACGAAACTCGCGACGCGGAGAAACAGCTTGCCGAGATCCTGGAGACAGGTTCTGCGTCGCCCACCGACGTCGAGGGTTTTCCGACGCCTTATACATTCACCAAACACCTTACGGAGCGACTTCTTTTGCTCCGACATCCCCGGCTCGCGCTCCTCATCTTCCGCCCGACATTCATCGGGCCCGCCATATCTCAACCATTTCCATATTACGCACGTGACGGGTCCGCTCCAGTATCTAAAATGATCGAGAAAGGTATCGAGATCGGGATTTCCAAAGCCTCACAAATACTCCATCTCTGGGACGGCACGAACATTCTAGACGAGATTCCCGTTGACTTAGCGGCGAATCTCCTCCTCCTCCATTGCATACACGGGTCCACCGGCCCTGTCCACGCATGTGCACAAAGCTATATCCCCCGCACATTCTCTCAGATCATAGCCGACGAGATCGCTCCCCACACTCGCCAGATCAATAACAGGACACATTCTGGTCCTGCGAATATCCCATTGGCTCTCCGGTTCCACGCTATATTTACCCATTCTGGCGGGAGGAATTGGCATTTCTCAAACGCGGCCTCTAGGAAATTCGCAGACGTCGAAGGGCCGCTGGGGATGAAATTGAATGACCACGATCCGGAGAAGTTCTTCGCCGGACGATCGAAAGTCGTTGCCGAAAAAGTTCGCGCTAGAGTGGCGGTCAAGTTGGGGGCTAACGGAGGTAAACGTCTCAGCACGTCCAAATTGTGAACAGTCGGGGAGAATCTACGTATTCGTAGTATATTACGACCCTGAACAAAGAGCTCGTTGCAAATTCAAGTTATCATAGAAGGAAGCCACCTTTAGTTCACAAAGGCCGACGGACTGCCTCTTTGTTGTGAAGTTTAAATTTTTGTAAATCGTTTACCAGCGCTCGACAGCCCCTTCGCAAGAGTGAATGAGCCTCACCATCAAGTGGCCAGAGGACATGTTCAGTAATGGGTCGTGATATTCCGGCTTCGGCCTCAGAGCCGGGGGTTTTCGGCTTTGGTACCGGGCCAAAGCCGAGCCAAAATTTCGGCCTGGGACGCCGGTCTGCCGAGTCCGTTTGGGAACTCGAAATACCGGTACACCGGGACACCGCCGGTGTGATCGGGAGATTGATCAATTGAGCGGAACTTGAATTTTAGGAGGTGGAAGGCTACGGCCACTGAAACAAACAACGCTCAAAGAACCGCTCCTTTTTGTAAATGCTGCGCCTCGACGCGTCTCAGATGGCAGGCCACGACGCGAGCATGCTGAGCGGACTTGGGGAAGCCCGGCAACTTACTCTGGCGCACGAGCGCGCCTGTGGTCAATAATGTCGGTGATTGGTGAGCGGCTCCTGTCACGGCCGACAGGTGAGAGCGTGCACCGCGGAGAGACCGCCGCGATCAATATTGTCATCAGCTCACGATCTTCGCAGGCAGCGGCATAATCGTTCCCCGCGATGGAGCTCAGGGATTTATGCGAACGTCGAAGACGGAGCCTTGGATAAGTGCCCAGTTCTTGCAAGGTGTCCTCACAGAGCACTTGGGTAGAGGAGGATGCGAGGGAGGAAGACGCGATGTGGCAGGTTGGCAAAGATACTCTTCGGGGGAGAGGATGGCTCAGTGGATATGCCATCTGATCTGGCCAGCTTGGTGCTGGTCGCCGTAATCTTTATGATACGGTCGCGGGTTCAAGTCCCGCAGGAACCACCAGGAGTTTTAGTGGGTATTGCGTTGTCAGCCGAGTCCCACAGTACCGCCTATAAAAGGCAATGGTCTGCGTAAAAGCATTTCTTCCTGGCGTGTAGTCACGCTCCCAACATTAGGCTCTCTCTGATCCTAGTGACTACTTTGTGCGGATTGGACTAAACGACAATGTCGGCCCAAAAGGGGGTGAAAGCCTAGACCCAAGGGAGCTCTCCATGAAATACTGGATCTTTAGGGTACAATCAAATGCACCGCAAAAAAAAAAAAAAAAAAAAAAAAAAAAAGATACTCTTCGGATCATTCCGAGTTGGCCTGCCGTGTTGCCGCCGGTGCAGCACAGCCGCCGGTGTTTCGGTATTTCGAGCTCCCAGATTTCCTGGGTCTGCCACTCTTCCTAACCAAAGCCGAGCCTGAAAGCTCCGGCTTTTACAGATCCGTGCAAGAAGCCATTTCGGGAAATTTGAACATAACATCACGGCCATTGCCGCCGCCTGGCGTCATTTTTTGTTTACTCAACTCAGCGCAAAAGGGGCGGCATTTCAAGAAGCACTGGGGCGACCCACTGACAACCGAGGCTCAACAGACCGCGACAACCATCGTAATCATTCTTTCTTAGTAAGGAAGCTTTGTACTTATCTTCTTCTTTAGTTTGCGGAACGTTGGCGGAACCTGAAAGCCGAGACTCCTGTGGCGGTCAAACCTAGTCCCTCATAGACAGACGCTACAAAAATTTGGTGCTCGTACCTCGCATGTAGGTCTAACCCGCTGTTCGCAAAACCTCCAAATTCGCCATTCCGCTTCAGCCTTCGGGAGAGTACCACAGACAGTGATGAAGATGTTGCTATGCCTAACGTGTCCTGTGATCCTCTCCGACCATGGCTCGGGGAGTTTGAGGAGTGCTATGACGGCCGCCCAGAGATTCTCCCCCCGGAATGTCGATGGGGTGTAAGTGGAGAATTACCTCAATACGACAAACTGATTTATTTACCTCGGACATCCCTCGGCCGACCTGGGGGTCATTGGCCCGAGACCGACTTTCGATTCCAGCCTCATCTGTTTCAAGGGAGCGCGCGTTCTCTGCTGGTGGAATTACCCCCGCAATCGGTTGAAGGTTGATATTCTGGAGGCGTTAAAAGTTTTAAAATCCCTCATTAAAGGCAAGAACATGTTCCGGATATCCCCTATCACCTCTATCAACGAGGACGAGGACCTTCTTCCACCGGACGACGACCCTGCGGAGAGTTGGGATTTTTTCCTCGATAACGTAGAAAATTACGAGCCCGATGTAACTTTAGTAGAATAAACAATAATTTGTCAGAAAAAAATCCGCAAAGCCCCGGCTCAAGCCAAAGCCCGTCCAGGCCGAGTCGAGCCTGGGCGCCGCGGCCGGACTTGGGATTTTGGCAAGTCAAAGCCGCCGGATGCGGGCCAAACACTCTGGAAAAAAATGATGTTTCATGGCGCCCGAAAACGTATCTGATACCTTCAGTATCAGTAGGGGTTAAGTTGGGGAGTCCTGAAACTGTATCTGAAATGAAGAGTTTCTGCACGGAAAGTTTCGGAATCGCCTGAAACTTTAAGTATCAGACACAAGGGGAGAAGAGCATAACCGAGTTGCTGAAGGGGGCAGCTTGAATAGAATCGACGCATTCAGAATGAACGAGCTGAGTGGATCAACGGGAGAAACAATCAAATGCGTAGTACCGTGCGCAAGAGAGGATGCTTTCAGCAAGAAAAAAACCATGCGAGCCTCTGAGCTCGATCGCTTGGACTGAGCCGCAAGATCCCAGTCGACCGGGGCGCGCAGCAAAAACAGCAGCGGAGCGCTTCCAAGCGCAGAAACTCAGGCCGCCCGGGAACGAGACGCGCGAGAGAAAACGACAGACGCCTGCCCAAGATGCTGACGAGGTCTTAGATCTAGACCTGACGGTGGTAAGGGTAGCGACGGAAATTCAAACAGGGCCGGATCATTCAACTTGAGGTGACGGTCTGATCCGATACAACTCTGTTTGCTCTTCCACTCCCATCTTCCCAATCGTCTTTGCACTGGTTACCTACTACCCCTGTAAATTCGATTCCAACTACCCTCGGCATGAATTGTCCGCTGGCTTGGGACTTTCTTGAAGACATCGAGACTCGCAGCAATTTTCGTCTCCAGTGCTCACCCCACCCTTTGTAGGCTTGCACTACCACGCACAGGAGGCTTCAATGACTCAGACGCGACACCATTGCTCACCATCGGTGCCTCCTCCTTAAGCAACCCCACCCTCACCCATCGTTTTGCGCATGCTTCCCGCTCGTCGACCCCGCCCTCTGCGCCGTCGCAGGGAGGGATCTTTTTCGTCTCCATGCCGTCACCGGTTTCCCTGCCTTATCCCGCGTTCAACCCTCCACTACGATACCTCCGCCTCTTCTTGCGTCGTGTCCCGCTCCACGTCCACATCCGTCACCGCGTCCCCTGTGCGAGTCGCGCCAGCTACTTGAGGACTCGGTACTCGGCGCTTCGCTGGTTGCTTGGAGGTGGGTGCGATGCGTGGTGTCATGCCCCGCCTCGTGTCGCGCGTTGCCACTTGCGTGAGGATGATGCATGAACGGGACATGGGCGGTTGCGTCCTTCTCTGCGTTCCCCCCTCTGCGGCGACGTATCTCGAGAGTCCCTACTCCTCGTCACCCGTGGGTGCCGCAGTCACATCCTCTCTGTCGGCGCTGCGCCACTGATGCCCAGCACGACATGCTAGGCAGCGGTCTGAGATATCCGTCGTCTTCACCCCGCTTCGTCCGTGCCTCGGCCTCCACACTGCTACGCGATCCCTTCGTCCATCTGGACGGCGGCGAATTTCGAGACTCCCACTATTGGCGTGTACCCAAGGCTCTCAATTCACCGTACGCAGCTAGTTTGCTGGGATCTCAGATCTCCATCTGCCCACCACGCCAGCACTGGGCCCGATGTCTTCGGGAGGGATCATACTAATTTTCTCTCACTCTAACGCCTTTAAACAATTTCATCTTACATTTTCTCAAATACATGAGGTTGGTTGGCTTCAAATGCACTGCCTTATATCAACCATCGTTGAAAATATTTCAACGCATTCATGATAGGGAAGAAAATTGAAAACGAAACACGTAGTCACAATTCCTCCCTGCTTGTCTACTTTTATCTCCCGCCGAACGGCCTTGAAGTTAATGCGGCAAGAAGCGTCGGATCAACCCGTGTGATGGGCACAGCTGGACACCGCCATTCCCTCTGCTTCAGGCAAAAGAGCCATTTCTACCTCTGACGACGCAGACACTGACCAGAACTTGTGTGCATCTTTTTTCTCGAAGACAGACGAGATCCCTTGGGAGCACCACAATCTTGCCACGATCTGGAATTTGCATTTCTGAAGAATCGAATATCAGAGGCTCCCAGCACTGGTCCACTACGTAGCAGGACGGAAACCAGTTAACTTCTAAGTAAGCAAGTTGCTGAAGATGCCCTTGGAAAGAAGCTCAATTTCATTCAGGATCGTTGCATCTTTCCGTGTGAAGGAGCCCCAACGTGCGGCGACAAGCAGTGGGACCCCACGTCGCTTGGATCCGAGTGAGTGTCCCGTCTCAGAGTTCAAAGTTATTTCCTTAAGAAGACCCATAGCCATGTCTGTCGAAGAGCTTCAGGCGCGCATCGACCACTTCTCGGCCGAGATCGAGCGGCAGAGAGAAGTGCTAAAACAGCTCGAAAGCAGTAAAAGTGCTGTCCAGCGGCAGCTCAATGCCTTGCGCGATCCAATCGCGCGCCTTCCTCTCGAAATATCCTCCGAAATCTTTCTCCGATGTCTTTCTGGGAGCCCCACGCCCGACGCTGAAATAGCGCCCACGCTCCTTCTGAACGTGTGCAATTCATGGTCCCATATCGCACTCTCTACCCCGACATTATGGAATGCCATTCATATGGAGGGTTCTGGCGCCGAAATCCTAGGTGTTTGGCTTCAGCGCGCCGGCAATTATGCCTTGACCATATCCCTGCGCGGAAGCCTAGACTGCGGCGTCGCCACCATTCTTGGGCAATACGCCGGGCAACTAAAGCACCTCGAAATATACGAAAAATATCTCAGACTGGATCCCATCATCTTAACAAGCCTCGGGTCATTGCCTTGCCTTGAAACCATGACAATTGCTGCTGTGGGCGATAGTAGGGCGATTCACCGCTTCAGTCTCGCTCAGACTATCGGACTTGTGCGTCTTGCTCCAAACCTTGTCCAATGCACCTTCCATGATGTCTTCACCAACTCCGACTATACATCCACAGAGGACCTGGTTCTCCCCGCCCTCCGTTGTTTGACCTTTGGAAAACTTACTCCAGACTCGGAGCTCCACAGTATTAGCCAAGATGATCTCCTTCGTCATTTTTCATTGCCTTCTCTGGAAACGCTCGCCCTTCCGTTCGACTCAATCTCCACCAAGGATTTTTCGCTCTTTTTGAAGCGATCTTCGCCGCCACTTCAAAAATTAATCCTCGGTGGTGGATTCGAAATTTTTTCGTCCGCCGAATTAGAGGAATGGCTGCGCTTCATACCATCCGTCTCGTATCTGCAGCTAAGAGCGAGACGGACCCCTGTCGTCGACGGGTTGTTCTCCACACTCGCGGACCCCGCATCCCGGACTCTCCTCCCTAATCTCCATACCCTAAAGATCCAGTACGACTCTCCCCCTCTCTCCAGCTCTTCCTACAGGACGCTACTTCGAGCCCTCTCTGTTCGTCGTGCGCCCCTAGTTTGCTTGGATCTTAGAAGTTTATATGCCCGCCACACCGACATTGAATCAGATGTTTATAATGAGCTACGACAACTCGCCGCAGAAGGGATGGATATACATATCGGGACGAATCACTCCAACTTCCTCTCGCTCTAGGAAGTCTCGTCACAATTTCGCTCCGATGTACAAATACATTAGGTTGGTTGGCTGAGCGTCCAAATGCATTGCCTCTATTCAACCGTTGTTGAAAATATTTCGACGGATTTATAGTAGGGCATAAAATTTAAAACGAAACACACAATTCTTGCCTACCTGCCTGCAGCTTTTACCTCCCGCCGAAGTTATAATTATTTCGGTTTTCTGCGGCAAGGGCCGTCGGATCAACCTATGTGAAGGATACAGCCATTTCCCTCTTCAACGAAAAGGCCCACACGATTCAGGTAAATCAGCCATTTCTACCTCTGACGGCGCAGATACTGACCAGAATTTGTGTCGATCCTTGTTCTCGAAGGAAAACGACATTGATCTCACCTTGGGCACGAGTCACGATCTTGCCACGATCTGGAAATTGTATTTCTGAGTGCCAAATCGAATCGAATATCCGAGAGGCTCCCAGCACTGGTTCACTACGGGACGAAAATCAATTAAATTCCAAGTAAGTAAGTTGCTGACTTGGCACAGATGCCCTTGGAAAGAAGCTCAATTTCATTCAGGATCTCGTTGCATCGTTCCATGTGAAGGAACCCCAACGTGCAAGTCGAGAATAACCACAGGCCCCTCAGCATGTCCGTCGAAGAGCTTCAGGTACTCATTACCAAGCTCTCGGTCGACATCGAGGTGCAGAGGGAAGTTCTCAAACATTTGGAGCACAGTAAAAGTGCCGCACAGCGCCAGCTCAACGCGATCCGCGATCCAATGGCGGCGGTTGCCTCTCGAGATATCGTCGTAAATCTTTCTTTAATGTCTTCCCGGCGACACCCCGACGCCAAACATCCGCGCATCCCAGATTCTCCTTGTGAACTTGTGTAATGCGTGGACCGATATAGCGCTCTCCACCTCGGCTCTATTGGCCACCATTCATATGGATTTTCCCGACGTCCAAATCCTAAACACTTGGCTTTGACATGCGGGCAATTGCCCTGTGTCGATTTGATAACTCATTTGATGAGGATGTTGCCTCAATCCTCTAACATTCTGGCCAGCAGCTCAAAAAGCTAAAGCTGTGTGGCGAACCAAGTACTACAAGTCGGTTTTGGCTCTTTCACGAAGTCATTCTCTTCGTTGGAAACACTCACAATCAGCGTTTTACAATCCGAGAAAGAGGACGCCTGGATTTACATTGATGTCGCCCAAGTCATGGAGCTTTTGTGTCTCGCTCCGAACCTTGTGGAATGTGCATTTTATGGAATCCTCACTTACGAATATTCCTACGGGTCCCACGGAAGAGGTAGCTCTTCCCCGTCTTTCTTCTTTGGAGTTTGGCGGAAGAGTTGGCCAGGACGATATTCTCACATATCTTTCTTTGCCTGCCTTGCAGACACTCTCCATTCCATTCAGCCGCATCTCTAGCAACAATCTTCTTCTCTTTATAAAGCGCTCACTGCCACTACTCCAAAAGCTTGTCCTCGGCCGAAGGAGCGATTTTGGTGGAGTTCTTACCCTCGCGGAACTGAGCGCATGGCTCGGTCTCGTACCCTCCCTCGCGCACCTCGAGCTGTACTTGAGGTGACACGCAGAAACACATTCATAGAGGAATTTCTCTCAGCACTCGCGGACTCCCAATCCAAATTTCTTCTGAACCTCCGAATTGTGAAGATCTGGTACTCCTCGCTTCCCTTCCCCGCGTCTGCATATCAGGTGGTGTACCGCGGGCTCATCGCTCGCCACATACAGCTCGCTGGCGTTGAAATTAAAGCTCATTTCCCTACGTATATTCGCTCTAGTGCACATATCGCTGATGGGTTGCGACAGCTTATTTCAGATGGGATGAATATATACATTGGTGACTCGAGCCATAATTACATTTAACGCTGGCCGCCTTTTTTCTTTGATGTCCTGATCGATCCTGTTTTATATCTTGCGCTCGTCTTCTGTAGAATGGATAGCCCATGATATATACATTAAAAACCCCGTCTAACGCTAGCCTCCATGCCTTGATTTCCTGGTTGAACATACTGTATCACAGATACGTATTGCGTTCAAATGACTCTTCGTAAATAAGAACTCGCTGAGTCACTGCGCGCCGGTTCCCGTACAAGTCGTTCGGCCTATGCACACCGTAATGGAGGGCATCTGCTGACCTCAACGTGGCAAAGACTTTATAACAGAGATATTCGCGAGTTGAAATTTTATCACACAGAGCAGCAGAAAAATCTTGACAGGAAAAAAACTACTGGTAAGTACTCAAACAACATGACAGAATCTTCCGCTGCACTTTTACTTCGTTTGTCTGTTCTTCAGTGACTGGTTTTGGTTATCGTCTTACCCGTTTTGGCAGTTCGTGATCGGCGATCTTATCATAATCGTGACCGGTCCCAAACTTAGACCTCGATTTGTTCTTTGAAATTAATCGACGCGATTATCGCTTTGAGAACGGAATCGTTCAAACGTCGGTCAAGGTGCGCATTTCATACTTGTCAACTCATCGCGTATTCATCGCGTTGAGGCTCCTAGGATTACCTCGCATTCAGGAGTGTTCGGCGACAAGCAATTGGGACTTCACGTCGTTTGGATCCGAGTGAGTATCCCGTCCCAGAGCTCAAATGCATTTCTCTAAGACCCGTAGTCATGTCTGTCGAAGAGCTTCAGGCGTGCATCGACCACTTCTCGGCCGAGATTGATCGGCAAAGAGAAGTGTTAAAACAGCTCGAAAGTAGTAAAATTGCTGTCCAGCGGCAGCTCAATGCCTTGCGCGATCCAATCGCGCGCCTTCCTCTCGAAATATCCTCCGAAATCTTTCTTCAATGTCTTTCTGAGAACCCCACGCCCGACGCTGAAATAGCGCCCACGCTCCTTCTGAATGTGTGCAATTCATGGTCCAATATCGCACTCTCTACCCCGACACTATGGAATGTCATTCATGTGGAGGGTTCTAGCGCCGAAATCCTAGGTGTTTGGCTTCAGCGCGCCCGCAATTATGCCTTGTCCATCTCCCTGCGCCAAAGCCTAGACTGCGGTGTCGCCATCATTCTTGGGCGATACGCCGGGCAGCTAAAACATCTCAAAATATACGAGAAATATCTCAGACTGGATCCCATCATTTTAAAAAGCCTCGGGTCATTTCCTTGCCTTGAAACTCTGACAATTGGTGCTGTGGACGATCGTAGGGCGATCTTCAGTCTCGCTCAGACTATCGGACTTGTGCGTCTTGCTCCAAACCTTGTCCAATGCACCTTCCATGATGTCTTCACCAACTCCGACTACACATCCACAGAGGGCCTGGTTCTCCCCGCCCTCCGTTGTTTGACCTTTGGAAAACTTACTCCAGACTCGGAGCTCCACAGTATTAGCCAAGATGATCTTCTTCGTCATTTTTCATTGCCTTCTCTGGAAATGCTTGCCCTTCCGTACGACTCAATATCCACCAAGGATTTTGTGCTCTTTTTGAAACGATCTTCGCCGCCACTTCGAAAATTAATCCTCGGTGGTGGATTCGAAAATTTCTCGTCCACTGAATTAGAGGAATGGCTGCGCTTCATACCATCCGTATCGTATCTGCAGCTAAAGGCGAGACAGACCACTGTCGTCGACGGCTTGTTCTCCGCACTCGCAGACCCCGCATCCCAGACTCTCCTCCCTAATCTCCGTACCCTAAAGATCCAGTACGACTCTCCTCCTCTCTTCAGCTCCTCCTACAGGACGCTACTTCGAGCCCTCTCTGTTCGTCGTGCGCACCTAGTCTGCTTGGATCTTAGATCTTTATATGCCCGCCACACCGACATTGAACCAGATGTTCATAATGAGTTACGACAATTCGCCGCAGACGGGATGGATATAGACATCGGGACGAATCGCTCCAATTTCCTCTCGCTCTAGGAAGCCTTGCCACAATTTCACTGCAATGTACAAATACATTAGGCTTCACTCCAAGGGCTACGAGCACTGTTTTATATGAACCGTATATGGAATGCCTCAATCGTTAAAATATCAATCTCTTCATGTTCGTTGGTTTCACTTTCGTACAAGAAAAAAAGTCGTCGATTCAGAGAAATACTGCTTCAAGTTGTAAGTAAACATGTACTTCAAACAGAAAAATAATAGGAAGAAAACGAACCGAATCATTTACTCTCTAGGGGGCTTCTCCTGCTCCATGGCCTTCTTCAGCCGTGCATGGCCTTTTTCCAGAATGGCTTGGTTTCCATCGATGTCGATATGCTGATAACGCTCCCAGCAGTCGTAAAATTCATCTCCGAAAAACCCTTCCTCGTTACGATCACCAGAAATTCCTAACGACTCTCTGAACAGCTTGCCGTCATTCTCGGGGTCTTCGAGCATTTCCAAGAACAGATCCCACAGGTACGAAATTCTTTCTAAGCCGTTTGAAATCACACCAGACATATGCTCGACTCGAGAAAAAATGTGAGCATGACTTGGGGAGATTTTTCTCGAAATAGACTCACCTCCATAATCACTTTCGCAGTAATCCTCGCGGTACATCTTTGTAACCCAGGCCTCGACGCCATCGTACATATTTGCAATTTCGGCGAGCTCGATTGGGGGGAACTTTGATAAGAACCATCTGGGCTCGCGTTGTGAGGGATTCAGGGAAACAGTTGAGCGAAGAAATACGAACTTTCTCTCCGCTCTTTCTCCCATGCAGAATGTCCAAAATCTATAGGCGGCACGCCTCAATCGGAACAACTCCGTTGGTTTAGGGCTGTTGAAGGCAGAGTTAGACCAGACGCCAATATCGTATGTGGTCTCAGATACCGCATGGGTTCTCCCTCCAAATCTCTCCATAGTAATCCAAGGCTTGTAAATTGAGATAAGGAGGTTACCAGCTGTGTCACATACCCGTTGACTATGAACCGGAAAACAATGGGTTCCACCCTCTCAAGAACGTCCTCGTTACTCAGCAGTCTTCGGATGAAGCTGGAGTTGTAGTTGTGGTCTTTTGTACCCGAGTAGCGCTGCTTCATCTGCGTGTTTGCCAACACTAGGGCTTCTTCCAGGAGGTCACCGAAATGATTCTGCGCGACTGATCTGGTCAAAGACGGGCGATGGGCTGTAAAAAGCTGGGAGAAGGAGCGACTGATCAAGATGCACGAGCTGAGTGAATGAAAGTCGGGGATTTGGCCAAGAATCTCCAGCTGAGTATCGAGAGGGATGGTGGCGAGTCCTACTAGCATGGCGGTCGTAGTCAAAGACGCTCGGCTTTTGCCAGAATTTTGACGTCCAATCGAAGCACTATACCGGAATTCCTCCCTGAGCTGGAATTTGTCCTACTAGACAGGAAATTTTTGAGTTCCAGTCCAGGGCAGCACGGCGGTAGTTCAACAAATATTCCGCAGGTTTCCAGGGTTATGCCAGAGCTACGCCAATCTTTCGCGTCTTGAGATGGTGGTGGTTTGAGATTAAAAACGTCAAGTTGTGACGGTCGCAGCCCTCACGCTCTTAGCGTGTCTGGATGTTTACTGTAATATCAACGACCAAAGGTTCAGGTGAACAATTTTGTACGGCACCCCATTAGCACCCCATGACTCTTAATGTTATTTCTGATGCAACAGTTGATTTGGCTGATGGCGGATGAGGCGGGATGTGCCCAGAGTGTGACTGAGTCCGCCAGAGGCCTGTATCCCAATAAACCAACTCTTTTGGGACCTTTCATGTCTTTTGACAACTTCGTTGGCCCCACTGCCGTAACAACGCCGGGTCCAAATCACCACAGCACATGCCGGCAATGAGCGGCAGCGTGCAAATTCATCCCTTCAGAGCCTGCGCCGCCTTGCCGGCTCGTGCCGAGTCACAAAAATCGATCCGACTCGACCGACGGTCTCGAGCCGGCAGGACCATCCTTGCTGCATGCCGTTCGTTTTGGCTGGATGGTCAAAACCCCACAATGTTCAATAACTTGACCGGGACAAGGTCAGAGAATTTCTCCAGGTGGGTTTCTCAATGAAAAACATCTCAAAATTAAAATGCGACTGTTGAAAAGTTCGCTGGGTCTTAACGCGCCATCTCATGAGGCGGCAGCCGGGGTGCCAAATAGAATTATTCCCCAAACAGTTCAAAAATTATCAAAAATCCAGTCTGGTATCTATCGGACTACCTATGACTACACTAAATCCAGTGAACAATTGAGCTGACGAGTGACATACCGTATAATAATACAGTATTCGGAGTCCGGCATCTTAGCCGCTTAGTTGCGAGCTCTACCCTACAACGCACGTTCCCCGAGGGAAAGAATGCTCTCAAAAGTGTTCAATCCTGGATCTTTTTGGCTGAAAAGTCATTGATCCAGGGGACAGAAAAAAAAATTAATTGAGCTGGAAAATACGAGACGCGTAATCGTGACATCGTAATGTGCGGGTGATGCGGCATGGATTTCCTGATGACACAACATGCTGACGTCGAGCACAGGGAATTCCCTCTTCTCACCTCTCAAATTACCATTGGGCCTTACCCTACTGCCCAAGGTGGCTTTTCTGACGTCTATCGAGGCCATCTAAGCCATACGCATGGCACTTATTGTAACACATGTTTCAGCGTCGAGGTATGCGATTCTTCCGATCTTTGTGAAACTAGTATCGGGGTATATCTAATATTCTTAATGGTGTATAGATCGCGGTCAAAGTCCTCAGGGTTACCGAGAAATGCAGCCCAGAGCGGGCGCTTAAGGTGCCACGTCACAGCCTCTTTGAAAGCTGTAGAGTCGGACTAACCTCTCAGCAGCATTTGAAGAGAGAGGCGACCATATGGATGCAGCTCGACAACATCCACGTCGCCAAGTTCTATGGCGTAGGTGTAGTGGGTGGTCGACCGGCTTTGATCTTAGAATGGTGCAGCCAGGGAACGGCGACGGACTATCTCAAGGGCAAATCACTGGATGAAAGGCTTAGAGTTGTGAGTATGAGTTATGCCAATGTCGACTGTTTTAAACTGCTCATCCAGATCCTGAGTCTCGCTACCGGACTGGCGTACGTTCATTCCCGAAACGTGGTTCATGGTGACCTCAAGGGGGTGTGTTAGACAGCTCCTTTTTCGCTTTTCTCACTTATCATCGTTTGAAGAGCAATGTGCTTGTAAGCAACAAAGGTTATGCGGTACTGAGTGACTTTGGTCTTTCCCGCACCTTGGAACGGCACACTGGCTACACCACATCCACATTTTCTGCGGCCGGTTCACTCCATTGGTCATCGCCAGAGCTAATATGGCCTTGGTTCCAAACTGAAGAAGCATGTGTAAAAACGCTAGCCTCAGACGTGTGGGCATTTGCTTGCACCGTTTACGAAGTATGCTCACGACTGGTCGCAACATTTACCCGCTAACGGTGATTTTAGCTTCTCACTGACACTACGCCCTACGCTTCGTTTAAAATGTCACCCCAAACTATTTTAAAAATTGCAGAGACCATCCGCCAGCATATCACACCCTTGGAAGCACTTCCTGCTCAACCTATGCAGATTCCAGACAGGATTCGTGCCATTCTCGAGTGGTGTTGGGCTCTGCAGCCGGCCGAACGCCCTTCGATGGCAGAGGTTGTGGAAATGCTGTCGGTTTAGGGTTATTTTGTCCTTCCCCTGTGCAATCATTTGTCATCGTACTGTTTATCGTGAATGCTGTCGTTGTGTTAAATCGAATATTATATTGCTCTTGCTGGGACTTTCAAAACCAAGTATCTATGGACATTCAAGCGATGGCACCCTGATCGCTACTAGGAGCGCCAGCGACAGGACCGGGGACGACACATTTGTCGTCCCGGAAGCCTGCTGGCTGCGGCGTCGCCCCGGACACGTTGTTGTCTTGCACTACTACGCCGGCATCTTAGCAGCTTAGTATGGCTTGGGCCGTTAAGATTGTCAGGCTACCAAATTCCTTACATTGGAGGCCGCGTAAAAAGAAGTTGAATGTAAAGAATCCTGGCGTAAGGTTAGATGTAATTGTAATCGGAGTTTCCAATATATATCTCCATCCCATTCGCAGCTAGTTGTCGCAATCTATCCCTGACATTTGCCTCGGGGGCAGGGGTTGCTGTTGAGGCTTCAATCTCAACGGAAACCAGTTGAGCATGGCGAGCGGAGAGTGAGCTATAAATGGTCCGATACGTAGATACGGAGAGTGTGAAAATACACAAGATCTTCAGACTCCGGAGATTTGGGAGGAAATGAGACGAGGGGTCTGTGAGTGTGGAAAATAAGTCCTCTATGAAATCTGTTTGTGCGTCGCTGGCCAAGCACAGCTCGAGGTGCGCGAGGGAGGGCACGAGGCCGAGCCAGGCGGTCAATTCCGTGAAGGTATAACCTCTAATAAGATCACTTCCATCGAGGACAAGCTTTTGGAGTGGGGGCAATGAGCGTTCCAAAAAGAGAAGAAGAGTGTTGCCCGAGATGTCGGTGAACTGAATGGAGAGTGTCTGCAGGGCAGGCAATGAAATATGTGCGAGAATCTCGTATTGGCCAATTTCTCCTCCAAAACTGATCGCAAGGAGATGGGGGAGAACCAGTTTCTCCGTGGCGTCGTAAGAGCTGTAAGCGAGGATTCCATGCAGATTGCATTCCACAAGGCTCGGAGCGAGACACAAAAGTTGCATGATTGAGGCGATAGGGATGTAATTCCAACTAAGGTCCTCATCCTCGGGTTGTACAAGTTCGATTGTCAGCGTTCTCAATTGAGAGAATGACTCTGTTAAAAAGCCAAAATCGAATTCAAGGTTTTCGCCCGATAATTTCAGGTGTTTGAGCTGTCGCGCGTATTGTCCAAGGACAGCGGAGATGTCGTCGTCGAGGGTGTTATGAAGGGAAATCGATAACGAGTAATTTTGAGCGCGTCGCAGCCAAGCTTCCAAGATTTGGGCGCCTGCCGGAGGCTCGAGAGAAATCGTGGTCCATAACGCCGGAATGGCGCATGCTAGATCCCTCCACGCATTGCAAACGTGTAGAAGAAGCATTGGGGCCTCGCCCCCGTCGAGCGTCGGGATGTCGGGAAGACACTGGAGAAAGATTTCCGACGAGATTTCGAGAGGCAACCGCGCCATCGGATCGCGGATCGCATTGAGCTGGCGCTGTGCAGCACTTTTACCGCGTTCCAGTTGATTGAGCACCTCTTTCTGCACCTCGATATCGGACGAGAGCTTGTCGATGAGCGCCTGAAGCTCCTCGAGAGACATACTGAGCCTTTTCAAGCTTTGGGAGTACGTTAAGCGAGCTTACTCCAAGTCCGAAACTAAAAGTCACTTACTCCAACCTGAGCAGTGGGTTCGACTCGGAGTCCTAGCTACGATACGTTTTGTGTTGCTTCCAAGTCGTAATCGTTCGCGCACTTTTTACATAGCAAGAATAGACAAAAGTTCTAGTCAGCTTCAGGCCGGTAGAAGGTAAAGTGGGTAATTGCCTGAATCGTGTTGGGAGTCTGAAAGAGGAAAGCTCCGTGGCTGTGCTCAACGCGCTGAAGTGCTTGTTTGCGTCCGCTGCTTCCAGCGTTGAGCACACACTGCAAGCCTTCAGGTAACTCAACGGCTTTTACCTTCTACTGGGTGGACACTGACTAGACTCCGCCTCTGTCCTTCTCTTTCAAGAAGCCCGAGATCCCTTATAACTTGGAAGCGACAAAAACGAATCGAGCACTGTAGCGAAACCGGCACGACAGCATGTCCATTGAAGAGCTTCAGGCACGCATCGACAAGCTCTCGACCTATATAGATCTGCAGAAAGAGATTATTAAACAGCTGGAACACAGTAAAAGCGCTGCCCAGCGCCAGCTGAACGCCCTGCGCGATCCTGTGGCGCAACTGCCTCTCGAAATCTCTTCAGAAGTCTTCTTCCAATGTCTTCCCGAGACCCCGACTCCCGACGCTCGCGCGGTCCAGATGCTCCTCCTGAACGTGTGTAGTACATGGACCGACATAGCCCTGTCCACCCCGGGACTGTGGGCCACCATCCATATGGGTTTTCCCGACGTCCAAATCTTGAAAACTTGGCTTCGACGTGCACTCAATTATCCCCTGTCGATTTCCTTTCATAACGCCTTCGACGACGATGTCTCCACAATCCTTGGACAATACGCCCAGCAGCTCAGACACCTGAAAATAGGCGGTGAAAAATCCCAAATCGGTTTTGGCTCTATGCCGCAGGAGTTCTCTCAGTTGGAAACTCTGACAATTGGGAACCCGAATGCGAACGAATGGAAATGCACTGATGTTGCCCAGATCATGGAACTTTTGCGTCGTGCTCCGAACCTTTTGGAATGTAATTTGCATGGAAGCTTCGCTAACAGCGATTACGACGCCCCGGAGAAACTGGTTCTCCCCCGTCTCGTTTCCTTGGAGTTTGGAGACGTTGAAGGGGACAGCATCCTCACACATCTTTCGTTACCTACCCTGCAAACATTCTCTGTACCGTTCGCCCGCATTCCATCCGACACCCTTATTCTTTTTTTGAAGCGCTCGTCACCACCACTCCAAAAGCTCGTCATCGGTCGCGGAGACAACATCTTAGGTATGAGCTTTACCCTCGCGGAATTGAAGGCATGGCTCGAACTCTTCCCCTCCGTCACCCGCCTCGAGCTGTACTTGAGCTGCGCACAACAACATTTGATAGAGGCATTTTTATCCTCACTCGCGGACTCTCCGTCCCATTTCCTCCCCAACCTCCGGAGTTTAAAGATCCAATATCCCTCACCTCTCTCCACATCCGAGTATTGGGCGGTGTATCGCGTACTCTCCCGTCGCCCGGCACAACTCGCTTGCATCGAAATTAATTGTGCTTCGTCCAAGAACGGGGCGTCAAGCCGTACTGCACAGGTCGATCGATTGCAACAACTTGTGGCAGATGGGATGAATATATACATCAGGGACCCAAGCCACAATTTCAGTTGACGTAGCTTCCCAATTTCTTGGGCGGACGACATACATTTTTTATCATATCCACTGCGTTCAAATAACTCTTTTGTAAATTAGGACCCACTATACTCTCCTGAGCCGCAGGTATTCGTTTGAGTTATGTTCGACCTGTGTACGTTGACTGGGAGGACATCCGCTGGCCTGGACGTGTCGTGGACAATGCCCTGCAGACAGTCTCCACTCCGACGCTAATGGATCTGACCGCAATGTCCTCGTATTGATATCAACTCATCAAGGTACGGAGACGGGTATCCGTGTATTAAATCAGAGCATCCTACCGGGGAGCAAGCTGTTCAACAAAATGCTTTGCATCAAACTTCAGAAGACGGGAGACCTGAAACTCAGCAGTTCTGATGGGTCTCACAGCTTTCAATGCGGAAGTCCATCACGGAGACAAGGAGGATCCAGCGAGATGAAAGCTCGAGATGAATCCGAGCAGATTCGGAGCTCGGCGCGAACCGAATTCGACGCTTCACCGTTCTTGTCTGCGGGGGAAGAATGAAGGTGCGGTGTCCTTAGAAAACAAGACGCCGTCCAATAAAAACACACACATCCTCGTTGACACAATTAGTATGTAACACCAAACGAATGCGAGAAACGAGCATGTCATTGACAGAGAATTTGAGAGTCAAGATGAGACGCGGAGGTGAGAAAGGGTGGGTGGGTGGGTGGTACATTATACTGTAGGGGAGAGAACAGGCAGACTATCTGGAAACAAAACCGGCGCCGGACGTGTGGGATCACGGGCGATGCGACGATGCTCCGCCGACCTCTGTAGGAGGAAAACGGGGTCAAGAAAAAATACGACGAGAGGGAGTCGATGGACGCACGCTCAACCATGACATCGATCGTGTCTGTGGAGGGTAGGGGCGTTAGTGCGGCTCTGGGATGGGGGAGGGCAGAAAATGTACCGTTATCCTCCATCTCCAAAGACATTGGTGTGTCATCGTCGTTTATTCGCGAGCCATCATACAGGAACCTGAAAACGACGTACACGGATGAGCATCGAGGAGGAACGTCACAGAATAAAAGACGAGCAAATAACGACGAAATAGGCTGCAAGTGGCAAGCGAGACCATAGCGCACGGTACCAGCTCCAATCCTAGCAAAAAGACATGGGTAAATCGCGACGGCTCACCGGATGCTGCTGACATCTTTCCCGACTTTGCTGGCGTACGCTCCTTGAAGCTTGCTCAGCTTCGTGCTCCGTTTGATCTTGAAAAAGACCTCCTCTCCTGTCGAGCTCACAACCTGCAGAAAAGACGCGCGAGAGGGTAAGCAATCGTTCCATTCCGCAGAGAAAGCAACAAGGAAGTATCTAGAGGACCTCGAGAGCCACTGACCTTGATGTTTATGGTAGACGATGCGTCCTCCGATTTGACCTCTTCCTGGGTGTTTCCTTGCTGGTCATCCTCAGACATTGTAGATTCAGTGTGCTAGGGGGGTAGTTGGTGGTGCGTGCAAGAGATATGTGGTGGTTCTGGTGAACGGGAAGGCAAGAGACAAAGGCAAGCTCGCGATGGATGTGCTCGCTTATATAATCTTTACCCCTTCCCGCCAGTGACTCGAAAAAAAAGGTATTCATTAGTAGCCTGAGCTTATAGTACACTACTGGAAACTACATATAATTCTATACTAGCAGATAAAGACGTGTATAAGGTCCTAACGATTTTTCTTCTCCTTTCGCGAAATGCGATTCAGCAGTTTTTTGGCCTTTTGGTACTCGACGTCCTCCTCACTCGAGTCCTCCCACATGTCTGCAGCTGGGGTGCGGCTGGACCAGGGTGCATGGCGGCTCTCCCCTCCCTCCTCATCCTCGGTATCGTCGTAGATCGCAGGCGGGGTGGTCGAAAATGTCGGCTGCAACGACACTCGCACGCTTTTCCTGCGCTTCGGACCCGTCGACGGAGCACCTATCTGTGTAGAGGCCGAGCTCGCAGAGAGATCCGACCCGCCGTACCCATAGTCCTCGATCAAGATGTTATGTTCCACCGGACTGTCGTGTAACACGGTCCCATTGGTATATTCGTGTGGTGGTGGAGGCGGAGGCTTCCCGTGGTCTTCCTCGTGCTCCGTCTCGTCGCCATCTTCGTTAAACGTCTCGTGTCCGGTTTCGTACGATGAGATTGAGGCTGCGTCGTCGGAGTCGTCCCCTTTACCCGGCACCTGCTCCGCACTCTGTTCTACCTTCTCTTTCCCCTTCCCTTTGCCGTTGAGAATAGGCGCGGGGACAGGTATGGGCAGCAAGGGCGCGGGCGCCTTGACAGGCACAGGCGGCGGAACAGGCACGCGTGACGGCGACGCCGTCCTCAGCGCGCTCCGCAGCGGTGACTTTGCCGGGCGTTTCACAGAAGAGCCCGCAGACGACGTTCCCGAGCCTCCAAGCGACATCTCAGGCCCAGAGAACGAGGCCGGCACCGCAGGCGTCGAATATGGCGACCCATGCGTCAGGAATACCGACCCAGGAGCTCGCGGGAGGCCCTCGACGATAGCGCCGACGCTCACCGTGCGTCCTCGCGGGGTGGATGTATCGGGCCGCGGTGCCTTCGCCTCCACCAGCCCCCTGCTCCCACCAGCGCTCCCATTAGCCCCAACACTCCCGCCCTTTCCATCGTTGGTATACGCCGCCCACCCGTCCCGGTTCGCCCGCGCAACGCCCTCGACAATGCTCATCAGACTCACAGTTTCCGCAGGCGGGCGCGGCGCTGCATGAACAGGCATGCTCGCGCGGCGCTCCGTCCGTGTCGTCGTCGTGCTCTTCGCGGTGCTAGGAACCGACGGTACAAGCGCCTCCGCCGAAGCGCTGTTCCCCGTGACGCCGAGCGATGAGCGCCGCTTCTGGCGCTGCGGCAGAACGAGCACCTCCGCCGTCGCCGTCGAGTCCGACCCTGCGCTGCCCGCGCTTGCGACACTGCGGACCGTGCCCGTGCGCTCGAGACTCCGCACAGTGCCCTTCTTGCTCTTCTTGCGCTTCACGAGCGTCGCCGTGGGTGTCACACCGCCGTCGCTTGCCCACCCCTTCTCTTCCACGTCCGCATGCTGCGCGCCGACCCACTCCTCCGCTTTCCGCGCGCTGTCCTCGGTCATGCCCCTGCGACGGCGCGAGCCGACGTCGCTAACGACACGCGCACGCGACATAGGCATCGCGGGCTCGCTGCGCACGTCCGGCTCCTCGCTCATATCACGATCCATGTTGTCGTCCTTTCCCTTCCCCCACCGCCGCCGCCCGCCCGCTGATGCCTCGCTCCCGCCGCGGCGCCCAAACAGTCCGCGTATGCTCCCGAAGAACCCCGAACTGCTCTTGACGGGCACACTCAGCGTGCTGCTCCCATATGTCGCCTCGCGCCTGAGCGTCCCCGTCGGCTCCCGGTGCGGCAGCGTGCCCATCCCCATCCCCATTCCCTCCCTCTTCAGCGTCCCCTCCCGTTTCAGGAGCCCGCCCTTCGCACCCGTTGCAAAACGCGGATTCTCGACGACCTTGAGCGGCCCCGCGGGCTCCTCCTCGCCCGCGCTGCTCCCCCCGTCGTCCCCGTACGACGTGTGCAGCAGGTCCTCCTCCGTGATGCGGTGCGCGAGCACGCGGGGCGAGAACGGGAGTACCCCACCCGCGTCCGTCATCGCGTGCGCCGCGGGGAGCGACGTCATGTGGTGCTCATGCGAGGACGACGGCGGCGGGGATGGCGCGCCGTGCGGCTCCGCGAAGAGGTTGATCTGCGAGGCGGACTGCGAGGGCGCAAGCGAGAGGTCCGAGCCCGCGACGCCCATGTTTGGGAGAGGCTTATTCGGGTCCGAGGCGGCGGGGGAAGACGGCGATTGCGCGTCCCCCTGTGCGGTCGCGGTCGCGGCGCCGGCTCTGCCCGCCTCGCTCCATCGTTGACCGCATTCCGCCAGCGCGCGGCACCGCCCTGCGAGCCCCTCACGTACGAGTGCAGCGCGGTGCACGCCGAGGGCGGCTTCCTTGGCAGCGAGGTGGGCCTCGCACGCTTGCAGTTCCGTCTGCGCCGCAGCGAGCTTGGCATTTGCGGTCGTGGTGCTGGAGAGGGAGGTGTGGGACTGTCCCGGCGAAAGGGGGAGGGAAGAGGACGAGTGGCTGGTGTGCAGGGTGGGTTTGGAGGCCTTGATAAGACGCGTGACGCTGAGGGAATGGATAGTCAATAGAGATGCGATAAAATCCAGAGGATAGGCAGAGAAAAAAATGTAAAATATACACGTCTAATGACACGTAGGGTGAATGGGTATATCCCCCTCATCCCCCCTACTCGAGCCAAGTCATATATTGCGGCATTATTCCGCCGCCCCCCTCAAAACCGCACATAATCCGATTTCCGGCACAACATACAACGGGCCCAGTGTTCCGCCTTGAAGACGTTCGCTCTGCCTCGAAACAAAAGATGGAAAAAGCGAGACAACGATCCCAGAAAATATCAACGCGACGGCCAACAACACACAGAACGCTCGCATGTGGTCATGCAACCCACTTGCTAGTGGTGTTATGCGCTCGAGCCAAATAACGCTTCAATGCGCTCTGCAACGGAAGCTTTTAAGCGTCAGGGTGTCCCCGTGCTGCACGCTCGCTCCTATGTCATATGCGCCACTCTTCGCGCCGGTTACAAACCGCGGATTCTTCCAGCAGTCCCGCGAGCACGCCGCTGGCGCTGCCGTACGAGGTATGCAAAAAAACTCCTCCGTCAACTAAAGGTTTAGACAGACGGCATTAACCGAGCCTCTGGGCACAAGACCGCGCATATTCGCGGGTTTTGGCCGAAAAAAACCACGTCGGCCGCATTGCTCCACCTCAGGGGCAATCCTTCTCTTGAACTCCCCCGCTTCCCCAAGCACAATAATGAGTAGAAAACACTCACAGAATCTCCCGGTCCCGCATAATATTGCCAACCTCATCCTCGAGGGTCTTCAATCCCTTCAGATAGTCGCGCCAGCGGTCCACTGCTACGGCGTAGTGTCTGAGGGCGTCATCTGCAGCTGCAAGCGAGCCAGCTACGGCGAGAATGAGGTGCGCCGAGGCCGGGGATGATGCAGAGGCGTATGCAGTGACAGAGGCGAGGGATGCATTCGAGTGGTCCAAAAGTGTCGCCAGGTGTTTTGCATACTCTTTTTCTTGAGAAAGTAGATTCGCTAGAAGGCGCGAGTCTGCTGGGCGGTGCACCATAGAGCCCAGAGACGACGCAGCAGACCAAGAAAGCCTAGAATCCGGCCAGCAGCGTCTGTGATAGTGGTGGTGCAGCGCAAGTCCGAAATAGGAAGGTGGGATCGTCGGCGGCCATTAATTTCTTGCTTTTGCTTCCGTCCACGATGGTTCTTTCACTTTGGCTTCTAAGGTCGAGGATTCACTCATGCTCCTTCTCCAAGTTGCTCTTTGTTGTTTCTCTTCTCCTCGCCTCTCAGAATTATCGAAATTCATGATCAGAGACACATTTGGTCCCGTCTTTGGGTACAAAGCACGGAAGGCTAGCTATCATTGATCTACCGGTGTTGCCTGACGAGACCGCTCGATTTCGGCCTTGGGCCGCCTGCCGCCCGCAAATGCCGTACCGACAACTCTGTACCGGCTGTCATGGTTTACTCGGAGTCTTACTACGCCAGCATCTTAGTTGCAATTGCTTTGATGCATATGACTTGCGCCGTTAAGATTCTCTCTCTTTCCCGAGTAGTTTGAATTGGCTACGAAATTCCGTACATTGGAGGTACTTGCATAAAAAGAAGTTGAATGTAAATAATCCTGGCGTAAGGTTAGATGTAATTGCGACCGGAGTATCCAATATATATCTCCATCCCATTCGCAGCTATTTGTCGCAATCCATCCCTGACATTCACCTCGGGAACACGGCTTGCTGGTGAGGCTTTAATCTCAACGGAAACCAGCTGAGCATGGCGAGCGGAGAGCGAGTTATAAATGGTCCGATACGTGGATACGGAGAGTGTGAAAATGCACAAGATCTTCAGACTCCGGATATTTGGGAGGAAATGGGATGGGGAGTCTCTGAGTGCGGAGAAGAGGTCCTCTATGAATGCGTTCACTGTCAAGCACAGCTCGAGGTGCGCGAGGGACGGCACGAGGGCGAGCCAGGCGGTCAATTCCATGAAGGTATAACCCCTTCCATCGAGGACAAGTTTCTGGAGTGGAGGCGACGAGCGCTCCAAAAAGAGAAGAAGAGTGTGGCCAGAGATGTCGGTGAACTGAATGGAAAGTGTCTGCAGGGCAGGTAATGAAATATGTGCGAGAATCTGGTAATGGCCAATGTCTCCTCCAAAATTGAACGAAAGGAGATGTGGGAGAACCAGTTTCTCCGTGGCGTAGTAAGAACTGTCAGCGATGATTCCATGCAGACTGCATTCCACAAGGTTCGGAGCGAGATACAAAAGCTGCATGATTCGGGCGATAGTGATGTAATTCAAAAGGATCACATCCTCGGGTTGTACAACTTCGATTGTGAGTGTTTTCAACTGAGAGAATGGCTCTGTTAAAAAGCTAAAATCGAGTTCTAGTTCCTCGCCCGATAATTTCAGGTGTTTGAGCTGTCGCGCGTATTGTCCAAGGACATCAGAGGTATCGTTATCGAGGGTGTCGTGAAGGGAAATCGATAAGGGGTAATTTTGAGCGCGTCGCAGCCAAGCTTCCAAAATTTGGGCGCCGGCCGGAGGCTCGAGAGAGACGGGAAAGTGTGAATTCCCGTTTTGTATTGTTTCCAAGTCGTAGTCGTTGGCGCACTTTTTACAGAAAAGAATAGACAAAAGTCCTACTCAGTTTTCGGTCGGTAGAAGGTAAAAGTGGGCTGAATCGTGTTGGTAGTCTGAAAGAGGAAGGCTGCCGTGGCTGTGCTCAAACCGTCAAGCTGTTCCGGAAACTGTTAACAGTAAATTCAAGTAACAAACACGTATTTTTATGCTGCCCTTTCAGTGCAAGAGTTTAAAATGTGTGCTAATCTAAAACATGCTCAGCGACTCTATTTGAATTTTTTGCACTCCTCTTCGTGTCCGGGCTTTGTCCTTCAGAGACGAATGTATTGTTATCTGGCACACCAGCACAAAGAAAGTGCAAAGCAAAAGTTACGACGGTATGTTGATTCGAGCGGAAAACTAAGGAATGTCTCTCAAGGTTGAAGTATCGGGACTGAGTTCAAGTTGTCCGAGTGCAGGTTTACATCGGTCAAGTAAAATGGTTGAATGGAAAGGAAGGAAACAGTTAGATGAAATTACAACTGGGGTCCCCAATATATATATCCATCCCATCCGCGACCAATTGTCGCAATCCATCCCTAACATTTTCCTCAAGGCCAGAGCGCGACCGGCCTGGTTTTGAACCCGTAATGTCAACGGAAACCAGTTGTGGATGGCGAGCGGCGAGCCCCCGATACACTGCCTGATACGTGGACGAGGAGAGAGGTGGAGAGTGGCATCGTATGTTCAAAGTCCGGAGATTTGGGAGGAAATGGGATGGGTAATCAGCGAGCGCGGAAAACAATCCCTCTATTAGATGTTCCGCTGCCTCGAACCAGTGGCAGTGAAGCTCGAGGTGCGCGAGGGAAGGTAAAAGCTCGAGGCATTTCTGCAATTCGGTGAAGGCTTGTGAGTTTGTGATGTCGCTGCCGACAGAGAGCTTTTGGAGTGGTGGTAACGAGCGCTTCAGAAAGAGAAGAAGGTCGTTGTCGTAGATGTGGGTGAACTGAACGGAGAGTGTTTGCAGGGCAGGTAATGAAAGATATCTGAGGACGTCGGCTTGGCCAGCTTCATCTCCAAACTCCAAGGAAAGGAGGCGGGGAAGAATCAGGACCTCCATGTCGAGGTAGCGGTCAGCAAAGATTCCATGCATATTGCAATGCACAAGGTTCGGTGCGTGACGCAAAATTCGCATGACTGGGGCGATATCAATGGAAATCCAATCTTCCTCGCCCTCTGGTTGTACAATTTCGATTGTCAGTGTTTCCAATTGAGGGAATGAGTCTGTCAAAGAGTCATAATTGACTCGATCTTTGTCGCCCGATATTTTCAGATGTTTGAGCTGTTGGGTGTACTGTCCAAGGACAGCGGAGATGTCGTCGTCGAGAGTGTTATGAAGGGAAATCGATAATGAGTAATTTTGAGCGCGTCGGAGCCAGGCTTCCAAAATTTGGGCGCCTGCCGGGGGCTCGAGAGAGACGGTGGTCCACAGCGTCGGAATGGAGCGAGCTAGATCGTTCCACGCATTGCAAATGTTTAAAAGGAGCATCGGGGCAGCGTGGACATCTGATCTCGGGGTCTCGGGAAGGCATTCAAGGAAGATTTCTGACGAGATTTCGAGAGGCAACCGTGCCATGGGATCGCAAATCGCGTTGAGCTGGCGCTGGGCAGTACTTTTACTCTGCTCCAGCTGATTTAGAACCTCTTTTTGCAGAAGAATGTCGGCTGAGAGCTGGTCGATGCATGCGCGAAGCTCTTCGATGGACATGCTTAGAAATCTCTGAATATTCTTGAGTAACAATAATGAACCGTTTAGGACGACGACTTGGCATTTTTAGCGTGTTCACTCACTTCGATTTTCGATACTGGGAGACTTAAAAGCTCTCCAATGATTCGCAGCTGTGAGAAAGTTAGGGGCTGTTAGGGGCTGTCTTTAAAATTGGCCAATGACGAAGGAGGCTCTTTACAGCGAAGTCGGTGGAATCCGCTGACAACAATTGCCGGTTTGTGGAGGAGGAGGATAAGTAGTACTTAGTAGTTACAAATACAAAGGCGGGAGATGTGACACCGTCACGGCTGCATCCGATACGTTTTGATGTTCGACCAAATTTATTCCGTTTTTTTTGCCTTTCGGCCTACAAGGGAATATACGAAAGTCGATGCAGTATCTGGTGCAAGGACAAGGTTCAAATCCCATTCCGCACCAGATTAGATAGAGTTTGTACAGAGGGGTCCCTAACATATCGTACGCGACAAAGGGGAAATAAAACTGATTTTTAAAAAAAAAAAAAAAAAAAAAAAAAATCCCATTCCGAGTCGGCATGCTGGAAAAAAAGAACTGTGGACAGTAAATGCGAGGTGAACATGGAAGCGTATCAGAGGATAAAATTGGTCGCGTAGTCTCCAAGGTATATGTCCATTCCATCTGCGGCGAGTTGTCGCAATTCATCAACGACCTCTGCCCCGGGTTTCGATGAGGCTGCGTATAAGGATCTAACGTGGACGCAAACGAGCCGCGAGCGGCGAGCAGAGAGCGCGCGAAACGCGGTCTGATACGCTGACTCGGAGAGGCCCAGGAAGTCTTGCTGGATCCTCAGACTCTGAAGATTTGGCAGGAAACCCTGGGATGAGGAGTCTGCAAGCGCGGAGAACATGACCTCCACAAAAGTCTCTTGGTCAGTGTACAAGTCTAGGTGTGTGAGGGAAGGCAAGAGACGGAGCCACGCGTCCAGTTCAGTGAAGCTGAACCGGTTAATTCCAGCACCGAAGCCCAATTTTTGAAGGGGTGGCGAGGATCGTTGTAGAAAAAGCGAAAATTCGGCGTCCGAGATCGTGTCCAATAGAAGGGAGAGCGCCTGGAGGGCAGGGAGTGAGAGATTTTCGAGGAGATTATCCTCGCTATCGATATTCCACATCTCTGCAGCATCCCCGAATCTCAGGAAAAGAAGACGGGGAAGAACCAATTTTTCGTCGGGGGTGTCGCTGGATTCGAGGCGGAAATTATCGAAAGTGCATTCCACGAGATTCGGAGCAAGACGCAAAAGTCCCATGACTTTCGGAAGACTGAAACCGTCTAAATCTCCATGATCTGTGAATAGCCCGCCGATTGTCAATGTTTCAAGGGAAGGGAGTGTTCCGAGAGAGGCGACATCGACTCATAGATTTCGAGGTGCTTTAGCTGGTTGGCGTATTGTCTAAGAATGACAGTGATGTCGGAGTCCAGGCTTCGATGAAGGGAGATGGACAGGGCGGAAGTATGGGTGCGCTGGAGCCACACTCGTAGAACTTCGGGTCTCGCAATATCGAGGTGAATTGCCGCCCATAATGCCGATGTAGAGAGTGCTATATCGCGCCATGCCCTGCAGATATTTAGAAGAAGTACCGGAACATCGTTAGACCGGGGAGTGGGTTGGGAGACCACTGGAGGAAGATTTCCGACGAAATTTCAAGAGGTAATCGTGCCACCGGATCGCGGATGGCGTTGAGGACGCCGTTGAGTTGGCACTGAGCATCATTCTTGTTCTGCTGTAGCTGTTTCAGAACCTCTAGATCTTCCTGTAGAATAATGTCTTCTGCCAAGAGCTTGTTGATGCGCACCTGAAGCTCTTCCACGGACATTGTATAATAAACCTGAATCTGCTTTGCAATAACGAGCGCAGAGTATTAGCCGTCAGCTACATCAAAACCAAGTAGACCCACATTTAATATCGAGTTGCCTTGAATTCAACCGGATGTCATGAAAAGGTGAGGCTATGTCACTGGATATCGCGCAAATAAATGGACACAATTTCACCTGGACAACATGAAATGCGCACCGACACGTTTTGCAACGTGTGTTCCCGTTCTACAAGATCAATGTCGAACAGGATCTGCCGGAGGAAAACCTTGGGAAAACCGTCTTAAAGTTGGAAGCGAACGCCAGGTGGCAACTGATTGTCAGTCGCATCACATCGGCTTGATGATGATCAATGGTCCGACTTTCCCTCAGCAGCCTGTTGGGAGCCTCACAAAACAAAACAAAACAAAAAAAAGGCTAAGGTGTAATCGAAAAAGTATATAAAGATGTGGGCGGTATGAGGATTCCACAACCTCGATTAGTTGACTTGGACTAGAGCAATGTGTGATACGTCCTTCGAGACCCCGAGTATGTAGGACTTTCAAGTAGCACTACTTTGAGAGAAAATTGTAGTTTTGGGTTCCAATGTATATCTCCATGCCTTCCGTTACGAGTTGCCGTACCCCACTGGCAGCACAGATATCAGCCTCGGGTTGAATATCATCTTCGCAACAAAACGGATTTCTAAGGTCGACGCTAACAATTTGCGCGCGGCGAGCAGAGAGAGCGTTATGGAGCCTCTGGTATGACGATGCCGAAAGGTCGCACTCGTATTGGAGCTTTAGAGTATGTGGATTTGGGAGAAAATGGGATGGTGAGTTGCCGAGTGCGGAGAACAAGTCATCTAGAAATGTCCGCTCGCCCTCGTAGAGCAATTCAAGATGGGTAAGGGATGGTACAAGGCGAAGACATTCCTCCAGTTCGATAGAGCTGAGAATACCACAGCTCCTGCCTAGGATCAACTTTCGAAGTGGCGGTGAGGATCGTTTCAAAAAGTGGGAAAAATCGGTGAATGTGAGGCTGGTGAATGGAAGGAGGAGTGTTTGCAAAGCAGGTAAGGTAAGATGACGAAGGATGGTATCGTCGTACTCGAAATAGCGAACCAGGAGACCAAAATTCCCTGGATTTCCAAATTCCAGGCAAGTCAGCTTGGGAAGAACCGATTTTTCATCGCTGGTGGAGTCGGCGTCGAAGTAAGAATAGGCATACAAGGTACATTGCTCAAGATTCGGAGCAAGACGCAAGAATCGGATTGTTTCGGGGATACTAAAAGCGCTGTACTCTTCTTCATCGTCCAGGACAACGCCGATGGTGAGAGTCTCAAGGAAGGGGAATGACTCGAGACCTATCAAGGAGTGGGTGTCAAGTTCTTCCTCGTGTATTTCGAGGTGTTTGAGCTGCTCAGCGTATTTGGAAAGGACGGTAGCGGTGCCGTGATTGAGGCTTCTACGCAGGTTAACGGACAAGGGATAATTTCCCGCGCGTTGGAGCCAAGTTTCCAGAATTTGGACACTGGGGAAATCGAGATCGATGGCGGCCCACAACTCCGGGGTAGACAGTGCAATATCGCTCCACGCATTGCACACGTTCATAAAAAGCATCGGGGATGCTTGAGCGTCGGCTTCGTGGGGGGGAAAGCAATGGAGGAAAATTTTAGATGATATATAGTTCGAGAGGCAACCGTGCCACTGGATCGCACAGGGCGTTGAGCTGGCGCTGGGCATCGTGTCTGCTCCTTTCCAGCCGTTGTAGAACCTGCTTCTGCAGCTCTATTTGGACCGAGATCTGGTTGATCCGCACCCGAAGTTCGTCGACGGACATGCCTCTGGCTGCTCTTGCGTAAATAACCTGAATCTTGACTCGACGGTACTCACTCGTTTGAATCCGACTCCTCTGTAGCCCAGTGTTCCGGAACTAATGGGATGTTCCGAACTTGGGTACTAGATATGACAATCAGCAAGGTCGCAGCTGGATGAAGCGCGAAATCGAAGCAAAATGTAAGGATGAAGTCGATCGATTGGGTGCATAGCTTTGGCACAGCTCGAACTTTGTTCTCGGAGATTGCCGAGAGCCCCTGGTCGCCTTTTTCAACCGTCGCATCAAACAGTAAAAATGAAGAAGGAAACCAAGGTTCAGCTGCGACGAAGATTAGGTGATACCAGTGGCAAGTAGAGGATATAGAGTAGAATTCGTGAAGTAAATTTAAAATTAACCGCCGGGAACATGCAGTGCAGCAGTAAGTACTTACCTAGACTCCTCGGCTTGTGCACGGACGCGCGACCAGAGGTCTGCGACGGCGCGATTCAGACACTGATCCAGGACACGGGGAGCCAGTGAATTTGATTGGAAAGTGCCGTTCCAAGCTCCTTGGCTCGTTCACGACGAGATTGGGCCTTCGCCGAATCGCGGGTGCGTCATGGTCACCGCTGGGCACGCCGACGTATGCGCCGTCGATGACGACAGCTACGGTTTCCCCTCTGAACAGGCATGGGATGAGTGGCCGTCCATGCTCATCCACCTGGAGGCCTTCGTCAAGGCATGGGACGTCGCGGTGTTAGTGAAACACATCCACTGACCAATCGCTTCATGACGCTACGAGGCTGGAGAAGGCGATCAAAGCGTCCTCTGACCGTGGGTGGAGAGCAGAAATCTACCGTTTCTCGGGCGCAGGAAGACGAGCTGTGCACCCAAACTACTAGAGCTGCCCCTCGGACCTACCTCTTCACGGCCGTCCTGTCCGAAGAATCGTCCTCATTTGCTGTCGAGCCACCTGGAAATATGGTGTTGACCAAATCACGCTCATTCCCTCGCCCCTCATAGTGGACGCGGTGATTCCAAACCTGTGTCTAACGGAGGTAGGAAGATACAAGGGTGCCTCGACATCCTCGACATATTGTATATGCCCTTAATGTCAATCGCATTCACTCGAGAATACACTTCCATTGATCACAGGGCTCCTGCTTTGTTCTTCCCTGTCATCTTCGACGGCCGTACATCTCAGCTAAAGAATATCGTCAGAGAACGGCGTGAAGTGAAAATTGTGTACGCACCTAAGATTGCGTCCACATCCTCAAATTTCCCTCGTCCATGAACATTTTCACAGGCGAAAGTGAAGACCGGCGAGTCTCCCCTTTTTTCACTGCCAGCACTTGCCCGATGATGCACATAAGCTGAACACCCATCTCGTTCTCGATAGTGTCATCGGCTTGATCGCGACCCCGACCCCCAGTGGGAACGGCACACGGAAAGACTTCCGCGTAGCAGCCGCGTGTATAGAGGGGAGGTCCAAGTGCACACGCATTGTACGCCTGGAAATAGAGGGCGCATTGGAAACACGAGAGCTTCGAGACGCCTATATGTGCATAAGGAGCGCCAGTTGAGGAGGCAGTGACACCGAGGTGTTCGTCAAGATGATGTCGCAACAGCGTACATTCACAGTGAGGCGCAAGAAGAGGAGGAAGCCCCTTCCCATCTTTCTCCTCGTTGATCCGTTCCATGTAGAAGTGGATGGCGTCTCTGAATTCATCAGGCGCAGCGTTTGTTAAGTACGAGATCGACGCAGCCGTGAGATAGGATCTAACACGGGCGTCAAAGCTGTCGTTGTCCATTGACTGGAATTCCGAAGGAGCGGGCGCGGATCCCAACGACGAAGGAAGGACGTTGACCCTAAGAGTCTTGGTGAGTGCAGGACGCACGAGGGACTTCCGAGCTATTTTGCGTATAAGGAGGTATTGCGTATAGGGCTTGAAAAGCTTTTCCATGTATCGCACCAAAGAGGGCGGCTTCAAATCTCTGTTGCGGTTTGCAGAAGTTTCGGGTGACTTGCCAGCTGCGAACATGGCGTGAGGGGCTGGCGGTCCCGGAGAAAAAGAATGATGTACACGCCAGGAATTTTGCTTCAAATGGACCGAGCCAGGAGAATTCTCTGACTTTTGATGCTACAACTTCGTATTGCTTTACCCAAGCGCGCAACGCAGCTGCAGCAATGGTAAAATCAGGCTTGTCGGTACCCAAATATCTCTGTAGTCGTTCCTGCGTAGAATGAGCGGTCTGCAGGAATTTTTTCCGCGACTCCTCGAGTTTGGAGTCACCGTCCTGGCAAGTAGGTAGTCAGCACATTCGTTAATTAACTTAATCTCGAAATCGTGGCGTACGAGTATCATCAGCGTAAGAGGGAGCACAAATCCACCTTTGTCTTTTATCCTGCGCCTGATCCTTTCCGATGACACCTTCAGGATGAGCTTTAGGAGTTCGTCATTGTGCTCAGAAGTTTCTTCTGGCATTTCCGAGGCCTTTTGCACCCATTTCCAAATTGACGTGACGAGCCGTGATATGTCTGGTTCGTTGGCCGTGAAGTTGAATGCGACGGTGACGACACATTCTGAGGGAAGGATAGACAAGGACATGGCGCACACTTCCTTGCTGGCTGTGCCTGGTGTGGATCTTACGAGGAGGGAGGCAAGGGCGTCAAGCCACTTCTGGAGCTCGTTACGACTCGGACTCGCATCATCGTCGACGGAGCGCGCATACGCCGGTAAGTTTAACTGTAGCCAAGACAATTTTTGTTCCACAGTCCTGAGGATGGTAATAGCCTGGAACACAGACAGAGACGTCGACATGGTGGCGGACACTGGAAGGGGTGTTGTCATATGTTAAGATGAGCTGCATATGATCATCACTGACCCCTATCTTGGATTTAAACAAGGACATTGTTTCCACAAGGCCATCATTTCTGCTTGAGAACGGCATTCAATCGATGTAGTGTTCGCGCGACTAGTGAATGGGAAACGGATAAATTTACGTCGCCTGATACCTAAAATCACCCGGAAGAATTCTCCAACTGTAGCACAGGCTTTCGACGTGAATTTATGCCAAGAAGCACGCGTTACTAGACCGGTTAACTGATAAGCAAGGTTCCAGTGTGCATCCATATTATACAGAGTAATTTTTGAGGTCACGGAAGGTGAACGACGGCGACTCTCGGTGAGAAAGGAAACTCGGAGGCGAATCAGAACAGGATAAAATTGGAGTCGTTGGTGCCGATGTATATGTCCATTCCATCATCCATCAGTTGTCGCAGTTCAGCGCGGACATCAGGCCCGGGTCTGGTTTGGCTTTCATCCGGATTTCTAAGGTGAACGCAAACAAGTTGAGTACGGCGACCGGAGAGGGCGCAAAGGAGCTGTTGATATGAGGACTCTGAGAGGTTCTGAAAGTCGTGGTGGATCTTCACATTGTGAAGGTTTGGGAGTAAATGGGATGAGGAGTCCGCGAGTGCGGAGAAGAAGCCATCTAAGAATGGCGTCGATGGAGAATACATTTCCAGATGTGAGAGGGAGGGAACGAGGCGAAGACAATCGGCCAGTTGGGTGAAGTGGCGGAGGCCACCATTCCTGCCCAACACCAAAGTTTCAAGCGGAGGTGAGGATCGTTTCAGAAAGTGGAAAAGGTCGGTGAATGAGACAGTGGCGAACGGAAGAACAAGTGTCTGCAAGGTAGGCAATGAAAGATGAAGGAGGATGGCATCGTCGTTGAGATAGCGCAAGCCACACTTTTCTGGATCTCCAAACTTCAGGGATGCGAGCCGGGGCAAAATCAGTTTTTCTACACCTGGGCAGTCGTCGTAGAAAGCCGCGATACGGAAGGTGCATTGCACAAGGTTCGGGGCAAGACGGAAAATGTCGATGGTTTGAGTGATATGGAGGAAGGCGTAAGTTTCCTCATCGTCCGGGACAGCGCAAACGGCCAGAGTTTCCAGGCAAGGGAATGGCTCGAAGCCTGTCAAAGAGCGGGCCTCAAGTTTTTCCTCCTGTATTTCGAAGTGTTTGAGCTGCTCGGCATATCGGGAAAGGATGGTAGCGGTGTCGTAGTTGAGGCTTCTATGCAGATTAACGGACAAGGGATATTTGCCTGCGCGTTGAAGCCAAGTATCCAGAATTTGGGCCCCCGGAAAATTGAGATCGATGACGGCCCACAACTCCGGAGTGGAGAGCGCTATGTCGGTCCATGTTTTGCATACCCTCAGCAGAAGCATCGGGCCGGTGCGAGCGTTCGGCCTCCTCTGGCGGGGAAGGCATTGGAGGAAGATTTCAGATGATATGTCAAACGGCAATCTCGCCACCGGATCTCGCAGGGCGTTCAGCTGGCGCTGCGTATCGTTTTTGTTCCTTTCCAGCTGCTTTAGGATCTCTCTCTGCAGAGCGATGTCTGCTGAGATCTGCGCGATGCGTGCCTGAAGCTCTTCGACGAACATCTGGGGCCTCTTTTCTTGAGATTGAAGCCTAGTCAGTTGGAGTAGCGGTAACGTATTCACAAAGACTCACAACGCGGCCAAATCACACACTTCTACTAGTCGGGGCACGCCTTGAATTTGCCTTGTATCCTCCTCGAGTCCTCCTCAGCCTGATTTAAATCGGAGAACGCGAGCAAAGTAGGCTTTATTTGGGTCAGTCAACGTCGAGTTCTGTCTCAACGTTTGCGGCAGTCGTGGGTGATAAATGATATCCCTCTGCTTCCAGGTAGGGAATGCGTTTCCCACCCCTGAATGGCGGGCCGCCCATGCCGGTTATGCTTACCGCCAGCCAGATAATATTCCCAAGGGCCATTTGTTGCCCTCCGCGAAACTTTGCTAGCTTTCGATAACACAATGCATATAAAGAGATATTTCTTTGCGTCCTCTCCATGTCGGAAAATGTGTTTTCAGTCGAATTGTTTGGTGAAAGCGGAGGGGAGGGCCGGAGGCTCCGAGGTTGGAGCTCTAGGTTCCACCAGCTTTTCGCTTCGCCCTGTGGTATAAAATAGATTCCACCGAATGGGATGCGAATTATAATAGAAGTATATACAATATTGCAATTGTCAAGCATTTCATCGACGCACCCCCATCTCTCTTCCCACCTCCTTCAGACACTCTCTAGCTAGTACTCGCGCATCTAATTCTATCGCTTCCTCGCGTTCCGGCGACGAATTTTTGTCAGCCGCTCGCGATAGAACCCATGTGGACGGGGTCTTGCGTGGCACGGACACAATCTCGCAGAGCACAGGATAAAAGTGGAATAGATGAGCGACCGATGACCGCTTCACCGCGTCCGCTATAAGAAGCGAGGGGCTAAGCGAGGCGTCAATAGCTGCGATGGTTTTATCAATACCGTCTTCGCAGTCCGCAAGACAAGAAGTAGCTTACCAGGTTGCTCCACAGCAAATGAGGACGGTTCCTCGGACAGCGCAGCCCAAAAGGACCCAGGCCAGAGTCGCAGCTCAAGTAGTTTGCGTAGCACATAGAGTAGCTCGTCTTCTCGCGCCCGAGGGAACGGCAAGTTTCCGCGTAACGCTTCGTCGGCGACGTATCCCACCATGACAGTCCGGCATCGGCTCAGCAGTGATGGAAGACTGAGGGCAGCGAGTCTTCGCCGCGATGGCTCTTGGTCTACGAGAGGTCAAGGTGAGAGTGAGGTTCCATGCAACGGCGGAGGTTCTTACCCTTAGTGGTATTGGAGCAGATCAAGAACAGGAGATCAAAGCACCAGTACGAAAAGCGCTCCCGGGGTAAAAGAGCACCGGACTGCGTGCTTCCATTTTCATACTGCCCATCCATCTCGATCTTCTCAAACTCCCGCGATGACGAAGAAACAGGGGAGTGAGGGTTGGAAGCCAACTCGGCTTCGTACAGACGGCTCCCCTGCTGGAGAACCTTCGCGAGCTGAGCGACAAGTAGATCGGTTACGCGTTTCTCTCCGAGGTGAGGGACAACGTCAATCTCCAAGGCGCCGATGAGGGCAAGGTCGAAGTTTTCTTCCTCTTCCTGCTTCTCGAGAGGGAAGGCTTCGGTGGCCGAGCTGAAAGGGAGTATAAGGATATATGGGATTCGGGAGTGGTCACATACCAGTCAGCGAGGATACCGCCTCTGAAAACGTCGAGCACCTGTCTCCAAATGCCCTCGATATGCTCATCGGGAATAACTGAAAGTCGGAGACATCAGGAAACTTGGGATTCAATATTTTGCGACACTCACCGCTGCCCAATGTTTGCATGTGGGGAACGCACTCCTTGACGATTTTCAGGAAGTTGGATGTCGCCGTCTTCCACAGTGGAAGATCGTGGCCAAACTTGGAAGCGGGAGGGCAATCATACTTGAGCTTGACGGGGATCGAGTACGCCTGCGGATGCGGATGAGCATCACCCAAACGACGAAGAATGTAGATACGTACCGAAAGAACAGCCTCGATCGTCCCATCTACGAATATCTCTTCCCGCTCTTTGAACCGCAAGAACAGATCCACCAACATCGGCATGGTCTTCTTCGCAAGCGCAATGTACGTGATCCGCTTCTGCGGTGTCTGAGTCTTCGGATTCGAGGGAACATCAAAAGCCGCAAGGAAAGGGAGGGTCGCGAATTCTGACAGATCCCGCATGACGAGGGACGGAGTGCCTGCTGCCGAGAGATCGATGTCGGCGATGGTCTCGAGAACTATGGCCTGTAAATGCAATCAACACGAGATTCTGCCCGAAAGAATCGCTCATACCTGGACAGGAGGTAGTTGATCTATGTCTGGTCTATAGTCCGGCGAACTTGGATACGTGAGGATGCCTAGAAATAATGAGTATTACAGCAAATGCCGTATGGAGTTGCCGACGGACCTTTGAGGATGGCCATGAGACGTGTGAGACGTTCTAGAGGCCACTCCGCCCCATCTAGCGTCCGACTAACACTCCTGGTACACCGTATGACATCCAAGAACGCCACGAGACTGTCCTGCGTGAAAGGCTTGTGAGGACTCTCCGAGCCAGGCGTACTCGGCACAACCGCGTTCCCCCTCCGCAGAATAGCGTCACCCACACTGTCCGCCATCGTCCAGACACGCTCCCATATCTCCGTGACCTTCGCCTTCACGTCCGCGGATGCCCCAGAGGACGCCTTGACCGCCTTCTCCAGGCTCCGCAGCGCCGGCGGGCTGATGGAGCGGTTGTCAAGCAGCACCGTGTCCTGGATGTGGTTCACGAACACATCCCATGCCTTGACGAAGGACTCGAGATGGATGATCTTGGACGACAGGAAGTCGTGGAATATAGACCCAATAGACTGCAGCGCGAGCGTCTTCGAATCGTCCCACGCTTGCTCCGGGGGGACCGCTGCCGCCGTCATCGACGGCGCATCCACCGGCGTGCGCAAAGCGGACGCACCCGCAAAGCGCCGAATCTCCATCGTGAGCGAGTCGAGGAGCGGGAATGTCACTTTCCAGATGCACTGGTCCCACGTGTCCTGGCTCAGAGTCGCGCCGTACAGTTGCATGGTGCGGAACAGCGTCTGAATCGCGCCGTCGCGCACCTCGGGCCGCGCGTCCGTGCACAAGCCGAGCACCTCGAGCAAGAGGAACATCCACAGCGAGTTGTATTCCGGCTCCTCCTCGGCGTTCTTGCGCTTCGACTGGATCGCGTCCGAGACGCTCCACAGCAGGCTCGCAGCGGCGGTCAGCGCAATGTTCGTGTCTGCCTGGCGCCCGAACTGTGCAAGGGTGTTGATGCAGAGCCGAAGGTGGGCGGGCGAAAGGGACGAGACGGAGTCGCAGACCAACGTCAGCGACTGGAAGGCGATCTTGACGAGCGCCGTGTAGCTCCTCTCGCTGGGGTTTCCTAAACCGAGCGGCATGGGCTTGGTGCGCATCACCGGCGAGGACGGGGAGCCCAACTCCGAGACCGAGTCCAGGGAGGCTGAGTGCGGAGGCGGGAGCGGCTTACACACGCTCGCAAGCATCTCGAAGATCGTCTCCCACCCGACGACCAGCGTGTGCCCCGACGCCTCGAGGATTTGGTGAAGGGTCTCCAGCCCCATTCGCCGCAGCTCGACGCTCGTGGTCGTGCTCGAATTCCCACCGCCGACGGCCGAGTAATCCGGAACGACCTGCCGCGCAAGGACGTCGAGGACGCGCTTCTGCACCTGGGCCTGCAGGTCGCCGGTGGTCGTGAGGTTCCGTGGAACGATGACGAGAATCTCGTCGAGAACGCGCGCGGCCTGCACGCGGATGGATTGTGGGGCGTACGGGAGGCGGATGATGGAGAGGAGGTGGTTAGTAGTGGTGTCCCAGGCGACGTCCGGGGAACGGTATATCAGGCGGTAAATATTAAGCAGGGCGACCCCGCCAAGTTTATTAATTCCAAAATCTCCGGAGCGCTGAAACCAATGGTGTTAGCGATGGAGGAGTGAAAGAAAAGAAGGACACTTGCAGGTGTACGTGGAAGATGGATCCCGCTGGCCCGTCTGCGATGCGCAGCCTCGGGTCTTGGAGACAGCGCGGTATTGTCATCCAAGCTAGTCCGCTCCAACGCGTCCACGATCTGGCTCTCCCCTCTGTCTGCATCCCCACCATCTCCGCACTCAGCCTACACAGCGCATTGATGAAATGCCGGAACGCGTCGTCCTCGAGGTTCTTCGACGCGTCGAACAGCCGCTGGATCGCAGTCTGCAGCGCCTCAGGGTCCAAATCCGAGAGCAGCGCGTGTCGCGACCCGCTGCCGCTTCCTGACACCGTACGGCTCCCGGGGCTGCGCTTCACCCCCGCGCCCGCCGTGCCCTTGGACGTCAGAACGTAGTCCGCGTTCTGCAGCGCCTCGAGGATGCCGAACCAGCTCTCCCCGAGGCTGCCCGCGAGGAAGAGCGCACTGGCGACGAGGACCTTGAGGCACGCGAGGTTGCGCTCAGAGAGGCTCGGCGGCTGCGCGGGTCCCGTGGTGAAGCCGAGGTTCTCCGACAGCGAGGCGGCGGAGCGCGGCGTCTGTGCCTCGGAACCGTACGAGTGGTCGAGGCTCGAGACGACGCGCGTGGGTACGGCAAACTTGGCGAGGCTTGTGAAGAAAGCGTCGCGCGGGGTGGTGAGCCCGAGCATGCCCGCTACGTTGGTCAGGGCCTGGTAGCTCGCGAGGACCTCGACGAAGAGGTCGTCGGAGAGGTTCGTTGCGATGATGAAGGAGAGGGCGGCGAGGAGGGCGGGCCATCCGCTTTCGATGATCGCGCACACGATGCGCAGCTGGGTGGTGGAGGGGTCGTCCTCGGGTAGCGATGCCAGATCGAGCGCAGGGGGAGCGCGGATGACGGCTTCGCCTGCGGCGCGCGGCCGTTGGATCACGATGGTGCTGTACAAGGGGCCGGTGAAGGCCGCGAAGCCCTCACATAGCGAGACGATGCATTGTACGGCGAGGAGGTAGAGGTAAGATTCGGGGATGGGAGGCGCATCTGCCTTGTCAAGCTGATCTATACTGAGAATTATTTTCAGCTCAAGCGGGGCACGTTGCGAAAATAAAGGCATACCATTGCAGCTTCATTGCTGAGCCTTGTAAGCTCAGGCCACCAGTCGAACCCATCATTCCGACAACGCCAGAGACCGTTGCACTCGCAGCAGTCGCCACCATCCCCGCCATGCCCGCTACATCGAGCCCATACCCCGAATTCGACGCGTTGCCGCTGTTGTCGGGCTGCACCCCAACGCCAAAGATCTGCGTCGAAACACCCAGCAGCGCAGGCTTCTCCGTCACCAGACGCTTCAACACCGTAATGAGCGCCGTCAAAACGTTCGAGCCCGTATGCTGCGCGTCGTATCTAGCCCAGACATTGCGCATCAGCTCCGCGTCACTGCAAAGCCTGTGTGTGTGATGTGTGTAAGGCAAGCATTATAAAAGACGAGGAGGGTAAGGCACGCACCCCCGCATGATTTCCATCGCGAGCACGCGCATCCACTGCGGACGCGGTATCTGCTCGGACTGCTCTGAATGGTCCTCGCCGACGATCTTGATGAGCAGAGTGAGGAAGATCTCCGCCTCCGTCTCGAGCTCGCGGGAAAATTGCTTGAGGAGGAGGAAGACGACGCGCGTGCAGCGCAGCGTAAGCGGGAACAACGGTCGGTCAGATAGCGCCTTGAGAAGGAGGGGGCAGAGGTGCAGCTGCAGGAGTAGCACTAGCTCAGTGTGCTGAGGAGTTAAGTCAGCGTTATGTATGTAGACCGCGCGAGGACAGACGCACTTTGCGGAAGAGGTCGTGGTAGTTGGTGAGCACGCTCTCGATGAGCTCGAGTGCGAAGGTCTTGTGGAGAAATTCGAGTTTGAGAAAGTTAGGCTTCTCCGAGTTGGCGAGGAGACAGAGGTCCTCGAAGACGGAAAAGGCGTCGCGGGCGGAAGGACCGAGAGACTTGGTGGTCCCGTTGGGAAGTTTCATGTCAAGCCATTGAGTAGGGTCTGGATCGTCGCGGCGGTCCTCGTCGACCATCTTGTCGAACACGAACATGACGAGCTGGCGGAGCGTCGCAGCTGCGGTCGAGGACACGACAGCGATCTTCGACTCCTGCAACTTGAAGCAAAGCAGAAGCGCCTGTTATAGGGGATTTGAATACGCGTAAATGGCAAGATTAAAGCAAACGCACCTCGCCCAATAGACTGCCATGCACCGCCGGGAAATTGGTGACCAGGGATAGCAGGGTCTGTAAAATTCGAAGTTGTATATCAACGCCTTGGCTCATAGCATCGCTCATCGTGTTGATGATGAGTTCAACTGCAGATTGCGGAACGGCCTTGAGTGCTATTAACCGCTGGAGCGAGCCAAGCGAAATGGCCACGACTTTGGCGTTTTTCGTCGCACATCCCATGAAGACCGGTCGGAGAAGATCGTCTGATTGTGGGCCATCTACAACGCACATGAAACCCCAGAAGAATCCAGGAGAAATGGCGAACCTGAAGCCAAATTTGCGGTCGCCTGTTCTGGAGAAGCTCTAAGTATTGCTAACGATTTTTCTGCGGCCTTTGGGACAATCAAGGACTGAAGTAAATTGCGATGAGCCCCCACAAACCTCGCGAATGTCTGGATGCTTTCTCCGAGTTTCACTGGACAAAGACTAGTAATTATCTGTTAATTCTGCACCAGTTTCAAGGCGCAAAGAGATCCCACCTGGAGCTCAGTCACTAGGAAAGCAAGGGAACTCATACTTGGCTATGCATTCAGCGCTGAGAATTTTGGGTCAGCTTGTGCTGACGTGGATGAGCGCGACGTTGCGCGGTCAGTCGTGGCGGGTCAAGGCGGTAATAGGGCTCCCGTGATCAGTCGCGTTCAAGAAGGGTAAAAACAACTGCAAACATCGCGTCTGTTGGGCTCAATTCAAATGTTCACACCAGAGTCCATTGAATAATACAAACTTGGCCAAAAATTCTAAGCCCAAACGAACAGAATAATGTGACCAGACTTACACCGTAGAGGAAGATCTCACGAATAAAATTGAACGGCAAAGAATGAAAACTAAACGGTGGTGATCTCGGGAGTTTAGAATCATTGTATGTAAGGAATGAGTGGTGCCATATTATGAGGGGACACTAAATATCAGACATTCGTCGTCTCAGCCAAGTTAGGAACAGCACATTGAACCAACAGTGTTCGACGACGAGCAGGAGCAAGGATTCAAGCAAGTGGCTATCGTCTACTCCTGGTACGGGCTTCAAATTGTATGTTACTTCAGAATACATAGCCATATTAACCATGTCCGTCAGAGAGCTTCAGACGTGCACCGACAAGCTCTCGGCAGATATATCTCTGCAGAAAGAGGTATGAAAACAGCTGGAACAAAACAAAAGCGATACGTAGCGCCAGCTGAACGCCTTGCGCGATCTGGTGGCGAGATTTCCTTTCGACATATCATCCGAAATCTTCCTCCAATGCCTTCCCCGCCAGAGGAGGCCGAACCCTCGCACCGGCTCGATGCTTTTACTGAGGGTATGCAAAAAATGAACCGACAGCGCTCTCCGCTCCGAAGTTGTGGGCCGCCTCTATTTTCCAAATCACGATGTCCAAATTTTGCAAACCTTGCTTCAATGAGCGGGGGAATACCCATTGGCCGTTAATCTACGTAAAAGCCTTTTGTACAGCAGATCGTCAGTTGCGGACCGGGCGAAGTTTTGAAAAGGCTTCGGACGGACACGAATAAATTTATGAAGAGAGTGAAGTGAAAGGCCACGCGATTCATTCTGTCGAGACAAGAGTCAAATTTTGCCGAACCGGGTGCAAACTCAAAAAAATTCAATCCATATGACTAATAAAGTTACATTCCGCCTCCCTTTTCCTTCGCCGTTCACTCACAAAATTGCCAGAGCATTCGGTGGGCTCGCAATCCCACCAACCACATTGAGATTCTGTATGGTGAAGAAAAATGAGTAGCGCTTCAGTTGATGGGCTGCCGCCGTCAGCTTTTCGAGGTCCAAGAACTCGACTGGGGAGTAAAAAAGTCAATACTATGCCGCTTGCAATCACTCCGAGTCCTGTACTAACCAATGTTCAGTCCCCATCCGCCAATGAAGACTTGATGTAGCGAGCGTGGGGTGCCGTCAATAATCGAAATGGTTGACCCCCCCAAAGCCTCGAAAGCGGGGTTGTCGCTTCCCACTAACGAAAGCTTCTTGTCCCAGAGCCAGCGCAGCATCGCATCTGAAGCCTCCATGCCGAGGAACTGTGTATCTGTAGCATCGCGGTATGGCAGGATGGACTGATCGTGGGGCGAGAGCGCAAGGTACTGCTTTGTGAACCCTGTACGCACGACAAGGAAATCGCCTGGTTTGGCAAAGGACGCTGGATCGAGGCCCTGCCATGTAGCGACCGCGTCTAGCTCGGCGGCTGAAATTTTGGTAGCCTCATGGAATTTAAGCATCGATGGAATGAGTGTCAGGGAGCTGGACGTACGTTGAAGACGTCGAAGCTAGCATTTTTGGACTCCATCCATCCTGCCCAGTCGAGGAGGATGCCCCGGCCGGCAATGCCCTTCTCGGCGGTGTCTGAAAACAATTTGGCGATCACGACTGTGTATCAAATCCATACGCACTTTGAATTCCAAGAGTCGAGGAGCCACCAGGCGCCATAATATCGTCGAACGTAATCAGGTCGTTGTAAAATCTATCGTTCAAGGGATCAGCGTGAAATTGAGTCCGAGCTCTACCAGCGGAAAACGAACTGATACGTGGCCTGCGAGGAATTTGTGGAGTACGGAAAATGCCTGAGACCGTCGAACTGCGTAGAGATCTGAGTGTTGAGTGTGATCACGTCGTCCTGGTATCCCGCGAAGGGCTGAATTGCATGGATAAGTGGCCGGCGACTTGTGATGAGGGGCGGGTCGGGCATGCTGAGCTCGAGATTGAGATTGAAAGTCTGCCCAAGCTGGATCTCGCTTTTGGCAGCGAGGATAGTTGCGTTCCTGATGTGATTCAACGATCCTAATTCATCGGTGGCGCCCTACAATTTATTATTTGGCGTCACCGAGGTTTCAGACGGCGGAGACGTACCCATACACCCCATGCGGCCTTCGTGGGGAAGGAAGGATGCAATGGGAGCTGGTCGTAGGTAGGCCAGTTGGCATAGATGTTGCCGTCGTCGACCACGCGCGAGACAAGCGTGAGGGGATGAGGGACCGGCCTAGCGTCCGTGAAGACGGCGGCGACCAGTGTGAGCGCAGTGAGGGTTTTCATGAGGGACCTATCAACATGGAATGGAAGGACGCGGATTTTAAACCCTCACGGGTGCCCGCTGAACCGGAATCTGAACCTTCGAACAAACAATAGGTTCATGCCGTACGGTCTTCGTCGAACAACGAAGGCATGCCGTTGACGACAGGGTACACGAACTGCAAAAGTCCTCAGTCCGCTGCTTCATGCCCATTTAAATAATGTGTGTTACCAGAGTAGGAAACCCAAACTCGTTGTTCTGCGCCGGCATCGAAAGAGGCGTTGCGGCTGGAGAATGCCAAAATACCCAGTTAATTAGATGAGGCTACTACTAAGCCTCCCGTAGCACTTAGCACTTTAGGACGCCAGAAGAAGGATGCCATGGGACCGAATATTTGAGATGAGATGTCTTATGGGCCGGCACGGACACGGCTCGCGGAATTGCGTACGTACGGTGGGCTTCTTGCATGTAGGATGTCGGCTAGTTTGAAGGAGATCATGCTTGGGTCCATCGCCATAAACTCCTCCCTTCCCTGGATCTGAAAGTCAGAGAATTGAAGCATTAGCAAGGTTTGGGCTTACAATGGTCCTGGAAGGAGGAGTCTGGGGCTCCGAAAATTTCGTTATTGTAGTTCCACAAAATCAAAGTCTGAGTAATATGGGTATCCCAGAATAGCGGTCCAAATCAAGGAAGATAAGGAGAATAAAATTATAGCTCAGCTGCATACCATTAGGCAACATGACTGGTTAGGATATCCGCCGGTATCGGTCGTCGAGCGTGGCTAATCAAGGCCAAAAATATGAATGGTTCAATACTGTCGGGTAATCAAACTGTCCCAAAGTGGCCCAAAAGCAGTGCTACCCGCAAGCGTTAGAAGGGATCATTGATGATCAGATCGATCTGAGTTAGCTTGTGACACGCGTGACGGCTTGTAGAGTTTTATTTTTCGCCACTTTGTTTGGAAACGACTCCAGGACCTCAGCCAGGAGCCCCTACACCGAATTTCGTTCGATTTTTTCATCGCGGAAACTCAATTATTGCCTGATCTGACGATATTTGTCGTCGAGGCATTGCGCATTCAAATTTTATACGTGGCAAACTTAGGTTTTAGCTCTTTTTTTCTAGCAAGCAGAGTGTTCGTTCCAGCCAAGCAAGAGTGCTTGGCTACCAGTCGGACCCACAGGATTGAAGTGGGTGAGTGGCTGTCGTCGTGTGACTTTTCGACGAAGTTGATCCAGTCTCATAGATATAGTACTACTCGTAACCATGTCCGTCGAAGAGCTTCATGCGCGCATTGCCAAGTTTTCCGCAGACATCGATCTGCAGAAAGAGGTCCTGAAGCAGCTGGAACGGAGCAAAAGTGCTGCTCAGCGTCAGCTTAATGCCCTGCGCGACCCGATGGCACGGTTGCCTCTCGAAATATCGTCGGAAATATTCCTCCAATGCCTATCTGAATCACGGCCTGACGCCGGCGATGCCCCCCTGCTCCTTCTCAACGTCTGCAATTCGTGGACCGATATAGCAGTCTCCATTCCAGCGCTGTGGGCCTCCATTCATCTGGAGTTTCCTGGTGTCGAAGTCTTAGAAATTTGGCTTCGGCGCGCCCGCAATTACCCTTTATCCGTCTCCCTGCGTCAAGGCCTGGACTCGGACACCGCCATCGTTCTGGGTCAATACGCTAAGGAGCTTAAACACCTCCAAATCTACGATGGAGAATTGCGAGTCGACGTTGATACTTTGGGAAAGTTTGAGCCCTTTCGCTCCCTTGAAGCTCTAACGCTCGGCGGCTTATACGTGGAGGAGGACGAATGTTTTGAGGTTTTCACTCTCCCTACAATTGTCGGACTTTTGGGTCTTGCTCCGAACCTTGTAGAGTGCACTTTTGATCGTGTCCGCCTTAGATGGAGTGACGCTCCCCATGAACCACTGGTTCTTCCTCAACTTCGTTCCCTGAAGTTTGAGGGATCTTTATCCTTTGACCACGATAACGAAACTCACATTCTTGAACATCTTGTTTTGCCTGTCCTGAAAACACTTTCTCTCTTGGTCAACACCATCTCAAGCACCGACTTTTCGCTCTTTTTGAAGCGATCGTCGCCCCCCCTTCGACAGCTGACCCTCAAAGGACGCAATGATTTCAGCTTCACCGAACTGACGAATGGTTCCGTCTTGTGCCTTCCCTCACGCATTTCGAGATGCGCACGAACCAGATAATCTCTGTAGAGGGCTTGTTCGCCGCACTCGCAGACTCCTCATCGTATTTGCTCCCAAACCTCCAGAGTCTGAAGATCCAGCACGACTTTCCGCCCCTGTCCGAGTCTTCCTATCAGACCGTGTTTCGCGCGCTCTCTGCTCGCCGTGCGCAACTCGTTTCCGTCAACGTCGAAGCTTTATACGGCAATTTATCCAGGCCCAGCGCAGAGATCTGTGCTGCGTTGCAACAGCTCGCCGCAGACGGAATGCACATATACGTTGGAGACAGCAGAACCAATTTCATCCCTTAACCACCTTCAAATCTCTATCTTCACTTCCCATATGCAATGTTAATTCCGGGCGCGGACGTTAACGAAGAGTACATACGGTTCCTGTATCGTCCGATACCTATCCAAATAATCTTTCATCGAAAAAATTTGTGAAGATCAATCCACGGCTTCGGTTCGACAACTTTGAAATAACCTGAGAAACCTTGGAAGTTTTGGCATTGTAGCCTCAGCGCAGACACGTTGTCCTCTTCCACATCCCTAGACACTGGTGCACTTAAAAGCACTCCCTGAAGACTTTGCCGACACGCTTTGTTCCTGAACAAAATTACACCTCTTATTTTGTTGGGAGTCATTACAAGTCTAACATTGTTCAAAGTGACCGGGAAACTGTAGGCTACGTACAAAGTGGACAAACATCCACAGCAGAGCGGCGAAACTAAACAATTTCAAAGACGGGCTCCTCCAGCTTGCGGCCCATCTCGATTTCAGAATCATTGTACCGATTATCCACATCGTACCAGAACCCGACCAATTCTTTTTCCCCCGGGAACAGTTTCGAGTCTTCCTCGCTGAATATCAGACGCGCAAACTCCCAAGAGTCAAAGTGCTCTCCCAGAAATGAGAGGTGGCATCCGAACGGCTCGGCGTCTGTGGAGAATGACGACGATTGCTTCGCTTCAACGTGCATGTCGAGCTTGGAGGGCCTGCAGAGAGAAATAAATAAAGATGGATACGATGAGGACAGTACCATGACGGACCTCGTCAAAACCTTGAGCACCTCCGCCCCATGTGCTGCATCAACCAAAAATATGTTATATGAACGATACTTGGCCAGCCTGTTCCAGCGCTCATCGTCCGGATGCCCCGCACAAACAACCTTGTGCACCTCTTCAAGCCGCTTGCGTCTTTCATTGGCCGCCGCCCATCCCGAGGCTGGGTCGACCACCGCAAAAGTGCGCGCCACGCGGAGGTCGTTCGCGCATATGTAGCCCCAGTCGTACCGATTTATCCAGCACACGCGCGGGTTGGAGGTGCGCGTCTGCCAGTGTACGCCGCGCGCGAGAAGGAGCAGCTCGAGTGGGGAGTCGTAAGACGAGTGGTATGCGATCCAGGAGTCTTTTGGCGAGTCAGCGAACCCGTAGCCGTAGACTTTGGCGAGCTGTTGGAAGAGCGCGAGTGAGACAGGAATGGAATGTGTGTACTGTCTGATGTACCTTCCATACGCCAACCTTTGCGGCCGTGCGAAAGGTGTAGCCCTGTTGTAGTATAGTTCCGCTACTCGGAACGATTTTGTCGTAGTCGGGCGTCGGAAAGTCGTGTGCGGAAGTGGCGAGGCCCTTCAAGACGGACGCCAGCTGACCCCAGAGTAGTTCGCCTGGCCCATGTTACTTCGTTGCGAATACTAAACCTAAGTGTGAAATTACCTGAGGTGATTGTAAATGTCCCCTGCAGGTCCGTGACTGTTGCAGATTTAGCATCTTTCCACTTGGGTTGAATATGAAAGTTAGGGTCAACCGGCCCTTGCTTTTGTCGTGCTGCTAAAGAGGTCTCTGTTCGGCCGAAGCCGATCCACTCGAGAGATTCGTCCGAGTGATGCAAGCTCCTCCAGTCACGGCTACGCTTCAGCTCTGTCGCAAAAATCCTGCCTGGAATTCAACAGCTTGTGTCCGATTACAAGCCCGTATACGGTCGTAAGGTTTTGGTTGGCTTGAAACAGATAGTTTGTACCCATGTAATCCACTAAAAGTCTTATAAGCCATCATAATCCACAGGCCGGACGTCAAGCCATTACAAGCCATTCACGTAGTCTCAAGCCAATTACGGGCTTTCATGTTCCTTTATTATTTACCAGAATCCAGCTCAATCATCACATTAAAGAAAGTAGAATCGGATTTATATTGCGTATGGAATGATATTGTACATTTAGATATTTAGCGCCGCTTACTATTGGCAGACTGCTTCGACTTGATGGGCAACCGCGCTCTGCGAGGACGACCACTCTGCGCGGGAGGTGGTGGGGAGCGCGAGTCATTATCGCGCTCCGATCCGTTCCCATTCCCTGTGTCGGTGGGGGGCGTCTGCTGACGAGTGGCCGAGTCAACAACAGTCTAAGGCAATTGATAAAGCTGGATATAAAATAAGGTAAGATGGCTCACGGCGGCGTGTTCATTGGATTGTTCCTGAGTGGCGTCTTCGGTATCCTATACATCATCAAAACTCAAAAAGAATCAACGCAAAGAAATACGGAAAGCACGTACAACGGACGGAGCATTATCAAAAGTCTCGTCTACAAGGTTCATCTCATCCTCTTCTACTCCGGGAGCGCCAGAGGGATCGGCAGAGTCGTCGTTGTTGGGGAAGAGAATACTATCCCAATACTTGAGTAAATTCACGGCCCAGGCTTTTTTGTTCCGGATTCCGTCGCGCAGCCGTTTGGCATAAGTCGCATGACGTTGGCGGTAATTGATCCCCGTCTGGTCACCACGCTCGGTCAACTTTGTGTCAGCGGACAACATCCAGATCGCCTGACAATGATGAGCATTGGAGCAGAGATGAAGATATTGGCATACCAGGGTAGTGCAAGTGGAGACGGCGCCTGTTGAGGTGCATGTGACGTTGTGTATCTGCTGTACGCACGACGCTTGGGGTAAATGATACTCCCCTTCGAAAAGGCCTTGGGCACCGTAAGGTCCTCGGAGTATGCACGCGTAAATCTAAGAGGGTGAGTGAAGAGATCGAAAAGAAAACAAGATATACCTTGAGCAGGAGGGGGTGGCGAAAGATCTTGTCGACATCGATGGTGCCGTCGTAGTTATCGTACAAGATCTCAGCCTCGAATGCCGAATAATGCGCAGGCGTCGCGTCCTCGGTAGGTTTGTACCCAATGAGTTCCGCGAAGGCATCGAAGCGAGAGTTAGAAGACCGGAAGTGCTTGAGCTGATCGGCTCCCATAAGGACTTGAAGGCTTGCGCGACGTAACCGGTTGCTGATTGTCGAGCGCTGGCCAGACATGCCATCTTCAAACTAGAGTGAAATAAGCACCAGGACTAAAGAGACGTTCGGACACGCACCGCGCCCGCAATCCACGGCTCAGTTCGCAACGGAACGGCGTCGCTCGGAAGCAGTGCTATCACATCGTGAAGCTGGCCCTGAACCTTATTGGCTTTCGAGTCGAACTCCACAGCAAAATCGAAGTCCTCGTTATACTCCACTGTCCAGGTGAGCCGCGGGTCAACTAGGAACAGCGCCTGCACGACAACAAAGTGACGGCCCGCCTCGCGAACCCTTTCTTCGAGCGTGACTGGATTAGGAATTGAATCGTCCGCACCGTCAGCACGATGAAAGCGCTTGCGGCGCTTATGAGCAGGTTTGGTGGGAAGGACTTGGTTGGTGAGATCAGCGATTTGAAGGTTTTTTGCGCTGTCCGCCTCCTCGGCATCGTTTGCACGAGCCTGGATCTCAGCACGAAGCTAGAAAGTGTCAGTACAAAACAGATTGAACAATAATGGGCGTACGCACCTGGCGTAGGCGACGCGGAGACTTGCTTGGAGTCAGCTGCTGGGACAGATTGAGAATATCTGCCAGAGCCCCCTCGGTACGCTCCGGAGTGCTTGGTTCGCTGTCGATTCGTCGACGTGGGGGCATGGGAAAAGAAGAGAAGTTGACGCGAGATACTCACCGGTCTGCATTTGATATAGCTGCTGCGGGCAGTGCTGCCCCACTCCGCCCCACACCTAGCCCCACTCCGCCCCACAGGTGCCGGCAAGTGCGAACATTTTGAAAGAGGGCGAGTGGGCGTACGCAGCGCCATAAGAATATTGTAATAGGTACATGATGGGTGGACTGAGAGATTGGCCTTGCGACTTGAGCAATCGCGAAGTAAGAGAGAGGACGGGAGACGGAGCTTGGATAAAGTAACTGAATTATGTCACACTTTGATCCGTTATCACTGTTCTCTTTCTCTCTCGTTATCTTATTCTCGACGCTGCGGCAACTCTGCGAAGTACATGCTGTCTGCAATATACTATGGGATATCAAAGAACTATTTGGAACCCAACAACTGTTCTGTGCGCTCAAGAGCTTCTTCCAAACCGTCTATTGACTCCGATAAACGTCCCAATCCATTCCCTACACCTTCAATGACGCTACTTGGCACGAGCGGGGAGTCTAAACTGCCAAATGGGATGTCCCCGCCAACACATTTGTCGGCCATGCGTCGGCGTCGGCGGCTTCGAGGGGAAGGTGAACTATCAGATTGAGGAAAACGTCGCTCTAGTGAATATAATAAGCACAATCCAATCTCAAATTAATTGATTTACGCACTTCTCCCTACATCGGTTTTGCGCAGCTCTTGCTGTAGGCCAGCCAACCCCTTTTCAATATTCTTGAGATGCATCTTTGCGCGGTTGCGATGGATTTCAGACCTCTCTGTCGAAGACCTGCTGGTATGCGTGCAATTTGAATGGTCTCGGAGGGGTACACATGGACTCGGCGGACTGAGGTGCGGGTCTGGCTTGTTCTGGGGTGAGGTTTCTTGTATTTCGGGCTCGGAATCAGAAACATGGGTGGTCTCTGAGCCGTTGCGACGAAATTTTGGTAAGGGCATGTCCAAGGCGTTGAGATTGACGTTGTTGCCAAATGATGTCACTGACTGTTAGCTCCACTAAACACAACGTTGACTATCACCCATTCTTCATCGATGGCGAGGCGCAAGCGACAAGCGCCTCCACCCGTCGACCCAGACGCACTTGAACTTGACCTGAAGAAATGTCCACACTGCAGCCACTTCATTGAGCGGAACTTGGCTCAGCATGAAAGAGTATGCAAAATTCGCACCGCCAATCAGCGCCAGGCCCTGGCAGCCCTCCTGAAGCAGCAAAAAATGTCTCAAGGAGCCGCTGTGAGAAAAGTTTTTTTTTTGTCTCTTGAGGAGGTTTGACAAAATTCTCAGCCGCGGAGATGTGCAGAGAATGGCGGTTCATCTCCTTCAACCTCTGTTGCAGCTGCGGTTTCCAGCTTGGAAATGGAGGTGGATGGAGGTCTGGACTTTAGTCCAGATCCAGAACCGCCCTCATCTGAGCTCATGGACGTTGACGATGAACCTCCAACTGTTTCTTTACCCCCCCGCTTCATTTTTGTTAAACACCATCCCCATGCGCAAAGGTTGCCTGATATCATCCCACTCGAAAGCTCGCCGTCCCCCCCACATGTCTCTTCGAGCCCCACCATGCCCGATGCGGCTCGTGACGACCGTCCATATGCCCCTTTTCGAACGTTTGCGGACTATAAATTTGCATCGCGCTGCGTCAAGAGACGGATGCCAAATGCGGAGATAGACGAAGATTTGTGAGATATGCACAGTGGGGTGTATTCTAACGATTGCTTTGTCACTTTCCACAATCACCGCGATCTTCAAAAGTCGCTCGAAGCGGCGCGTATAAGCAACGTACCTGTGAGTTTCGGTTTGAATACCCGTATCAACACTCAATTTGGTTTAGTTCTGCTCAAAAACCCTCTTCATTGATTTCGACGGTCCAAACTTTGGAAAGCGGTATGAAATCAAGGTTGAATTTCGCGATCCCTGGAAGATTATGAAGCGATGGGCTTGCGACCCCACTCTGGCACATGTCAGTACTTGGTTCTCGCAAGAGAAGTATCTCTGTTTGAATGGCGTCATTGACCTCTCAAACCCTCTATATGACGAGCCTTGTAGTGGGGAATCGTGGCGTGAGGTTGATGTACGTCGGGTGGGTGTCCTGCGTTGAAATTGATATAATGCTTTGTACAGGACGATTTCCCTAGGCCGGATGAAACGAAGTATCCGTCCTGCTACCTTGGTCTGCATGTGTGGCTGGATAAGGGTCTTGTTTCCACCAAGGTAAAAATGCATCCCATTCTCTTTCGAGGTGGCTGGATCGATTCCGCAACTCGAAATGGCTCCGGTAACGGGGGATGCACGCTGGCTGGATTTGTTATAATGGTACGTTTTCACCGCAGCACACAGCCCTAGATTCATACTGTTCTTTAGCCAGCTGAATTGCGCCATATTGATCCCAAAACTTTGAGCAGCACCAAGCGCACAGAGTACGATCGACTCAAACGCCAGATATATCACGGCGTGTGCCGTGTTGTAATGGAGCCCTTGCGTGAGCGGTCACATCACGGGGAGGCAATTCGATTTGGCGATGGTTTCACTCGCGTTGCCCACCCAGGGATTTTGATTGAGTCTATGGATTTTGAAGAGCTTGCTGCCTGGCTTGCAATCCGCAACTCTAGATCATTACATCCCTGTCCCCAATGTCTTGTCCACAGGGACGACCTCCACCGATTATCCTGTTCTTTTCCATGCCGCACAGTGGAAAAAATGTCCGAGGCACTTGTTCGGGCCCCCCTGAATCCCAAAACGGCTCGAGACGATTTTTTGAAAGCCTATGGGTTGCATGATTTCAAGGTGAGGGCGGTATTACCTTTCTTATTGCCTTTTGACAACTTGTCTTCTACAAGCACTACCTATGGGAGTTCGCACACTCCGATCCGTACAAAGCGGCAGCCTACGACTGCTTGCACTTCTTTGACGGCGGAATTTGGGGGCGCCACATGTGGGTGCTGCTGAAAGAATATCTGCAGCATAATGAACTCGCATCCGCTTTCAATGACCGGTAGGTCCTTCTTTCTTGTCATAAATTACCTCGTTCACTCGTGCCATAGCATGAATCAATTTCCGCGCTGGCGTAATCTAAAGCATCTGCCATCCCCAACCACTATCGACTATTCCGATGGTCAAACATTCCTGGACATTCTCAAGGTATGCAGCCGGCTTCGTCCAGCGGCCGTAACTTAATTTATCTTTTCCAGTCTGCGCTTCCATGTATAGTGCAACTTTTACCTCCCAAATCCAGCCTGGTACGACTGGTCCGTGTAATGCAGAAAATTCGAGTCATGCTCGGCCTTGATGTAACCACGAGAACTCGGCTCGAGTATTTGCAGAAGGTGATCTATGATGAGTATGAGAAAATTTCGCAAGTAAGAGATCCCTCGCTCAGCGCGAGGACACTAATTTACATTAGGAAATATCCGATGAACACGGCAAGTCGTTGGATTTTCTTAAACAGCACTTCCTCTCCCACGCTATACGGAACTTTAAGCTCAAAGGGACAAGCCGAAACATGAACACTCGCCCAGGAGAAGGGTTCCAACAAGAGGTTAGTGCGATGTACAAGAAGACTAACGGAAGAAATGCCGAGCACCAGGTATTTTCATGAACGAGGGCGAGTTTAATTCTGATGTTAAAAATCCGCATTTTTTTGCAGATCGCTGTTTTGGACGAGAGCGAAGAAACAATGGCTCGCTTGGATATGCAGGTCGAGACATGGCGTCGCAGTCAAGCAGAGAATGAAAACGATAAGTTGGACCTTATATCACCTGCCGACTCAAACCTCTCTGCACACTGGACACTGGGCTCACCCAACTCTCGTGTGTCCCCACGCCAACTGGAATGGACTGAGGAACACAATCCACTGTTTCGCAACTTCAGTCAGCGCCTTCGAGAATACCTTGCGCTTCATCACCCTTCACAGATGGTTCATCCGGATGAGGATATTGAAGTACGTGAATCTATTGCAATTCTTTGAACCCAACTGAACTTGTCAAGATAATGCCGTGCAAGGTTCTATACGTCGAATACCAATCAGTCGTCGATTGGAGGAGCGCAAATGACATATTGCGCTGCAATCCAAAATTCAACAACTCCCCCCGATACGACTCAATCATCTATACCGCCGAGGATGATCCTATCGCAATGGGGCAACTCATCCTGGTATTCCGCTGTTTTCTTCCCCATAATGCTACTCTGGATCTCGCAATGATCAGACCATACCGCAACTCTTCCTGGCATCCTAAAACGCGCACGGACTGCCCAATACGAGAACAGAGCGCCGGCGGGGTCTTCATCGCACTTGAACATGTCGTACGTGGTGTATTGCTGTGTCCTATCTTTGGTGCATCACGAGAGGTTTTCTACGTCGTAGATTGTATTGATGAGGACATGTTTCTACGTATAAATGGTATAGTTTAATATAATATGCTATATGTGTCCCAAGAGCCACGAAAAGCCCTCACGAGCCACTCTCTCCCTTGAAGGTAATTGAAACGGCTTACAGTGGAGTGTAAGCCTCTCTGTGTGCGGCTTGTAATCCCCTTCAGGTCGCTTCAAGGTCTTAAGCCGCATCAATCCCTTGCAAGCTGAACGGGGTTTTTGCGACATCATCGAGGGCCTTGAATATTTCGCATTCGTGTTTGTGACTCTGCTCCCACCCGTCCACCTGGCATTTCTGCAGGATGCTTGGTTATACGGAGAGTGGGACAGCACAAAGTTCACGCACCGTTCCGCAATATGACGCAGCGAGACAGTGGGAGCAAGGAAGCAGATACTTTGTGTCGGGATGCTCCTCTTTACCACACGCTTTACATTTCTGGGAAGAATCAGCAGGTGTCTCGCTCTCGATGTCGTCGTTGATGCGAAGCAATGTATCCAACGTGCATGGAAAAATCTTGGGGACGGAGGTTAGGATCACCTCTTGTTCAGCATTGAGCGCCAACCTTGGCGAAATTAGGATACTCGAGACGAAATCCGTAGCTTCCATCTACAAATTCATGACGTTCGGCATACATGACAGCAAGTGTAAATCCAATTTTTGCGTCGAACGTCTCGTTTTGGTTGAACTGAAAGACGACTTGGATGCATTCGCCGTCTTTGTCTTTGACGACCAGGGCCACGCGACTTGGAGAGCTTTTGTCCTGCACGATCTCTCCCAAGTAGCACCAGTGATGGAGCGGCTGGATTTCCTCCTTGGGAGAATATGCTTTGTATGGCGCGCAATGCTCGTACGCGGGAAAGAATTTTGGGTTGCGGAGATTGTTGGCGGCGAACTCGTTAACCTTGGGGTCTGTGGGTTTTGGTCCAAAATCAGGCGGTAGAGGAGTGAATTGAATCACTCGAGTAGAGACTATTTCCATGACTGGACTTTGAGAGGTAGTCGAAGGAAAGTTGAGTCTGTGGCCAGTGCGGGGGACTTGAATTCGTTGTGGATTCGGAAAGAAACCAGTCTCGGACCCGACCGCTCAGCGCTCATGACATCCCATTCGACTCATTTCAACTACCGTAAAAGTAATAATAAGCGCGGAATATTCTGGGAACCCTGTCATGCGGGTCCGAGACTAGAAAGAAACGGCAATCTCGCTCACGGCGTGACTCGATTCCCTTGGGCGTGCGTCGGTGTCGTCATCTTCGCAGCGTGAATCTGTTCCTATGACAAGCTTGTCGGAACAATCTTTTTTGCCATATCAGGTCTAAGACCATCTGACGACCAAATATGGTCATATATTGCCCGGCGGCGGCAATATTAGGTCTTATACTAATAGCAAACAGTAGACTACTGTTTGCTCTACAGTACTTACGGCTCCTATTTCACACAGTAATCTTTCAATGTGAAGAACGACCCACGGCTTTAGTTCGAGACTAAAGAAAATAACCATATAAACCTTGGGTCGCCCTCCCCTGCATGTTGTCTGGCCAAACTCTGGAAGTAGGTGTGTTCGCTGCAGGGTTGGATTTCAAGTTCGACTCTACTTAACGATACCTAGGGTTCCGTACTTCGTTGTATGCTATATGTACATGCTATCAAATTCAACAATTTAAAACAACACCTACTCTCAGTGCGTCGCGACCAATATCACTGGCTTCCCGGCTGCCTCATTTCCCCCTTCCTTTAATACAGCTGCCAACGCCTCCGGACCGTTCTCTAGGCCCTCGGTAATATGTTCTTTCGCCGTGATTCTGCCCTCTGCAACCAAGGTGGGCATCTCTGCATAGAACCTCGGGGCCAGGCGAGGTGCGAGATCCGGAACCAGGAATCCCTCGATCCTGAGACGCTTCTTGAAAATCATGCTCGTGTTCTAGCAGAAAGGTCAATCTCTTTTGAAGTGTATAAAAGAGCGAGGCCACTTTCCTTGATCCCGTATCGTTTCTCTGGAGCGACTGTATATTCGGATATAGACCCGCACATCTGAAGAAAGCTGAGCAACTTATTGGAGGCGACCACTGAACTTACGATCAGGCGTGCGTGGAGACGGGAATACTCGATGGCTGTTTCGACTGTCTCGCCGCCAACGTTATCCCAATACAAATCCTGGTGAAGTCAGTTGAACTCCTTAACGAAATGAAAGGCTTATACCAAAGGACCGTGCTCTTTCAGAACCTCGGCAATCGGGGTAGTCTAATCATCGTGCTGAGTGTTTGTTCTCAGTAACTGCAGTGCCGCGCCATGAATCACCTTATAGTTGAACGGGACATCGGCGCCTAACGAGCGCATGTACTCAACCTTACTGTCCGCACCGGCCGACGCGATTACTTTCAACCTAATGTTCTTCACTTCAATTTGGTTCAGATATATCCAGAAGTTCAACCATACCCTTTTGCCTTGGCAAGTTGAATGACAACACTAGAAAATAAACATGTTCAATCTCTTTAGTCAAGTTATGCTCTGTCAACGCACATTCCAACCGCGGATGCGCCTGACGAGACATATATAGTTTCTCCCTGTTCTGTTCAGCGTGAGAATGACGATAATGGTGAACTATGTTACCGGTTTCGCATCAGCGCATCCTTCGAATCCACAGAACGCTGTCAGACCAGGGGCACCCAGAACGGTGAAGTAGCGGGTCCAAGGAAAGGCTCCCTTGGGGTCTGGAACGACTTGCAGCGACAGCGCATCGACATCGAAAGTGTAGTCCGGCGCCTCTGCAGCATTATATTTGGCTCGTCCTGCCTCTGAAGTCAACTCCGTTTGTAGACACAGTTACACCTCCATTCACCTTCAACATAGGGTTGAACCGTATACGCTTCCCACGTAGTGAGTCCATAGAGGTGGTCCTGCGTTTAATGATGGTCAATGCTGAAGTATCACACGGCAAATAAATGAACAGACTCCGACGTTGATTCCTATCCCCAATTTCAACCGTCAAAAATGCAAGCGAGGAAGCACCATGACTTGCCTTCTTTCTCGGATCTCAACACAACGACAAGCCCGAAACTCACGAGCCTACAGAATCGTTGAGCGAGAAGTCAGGGAAGCAAATTCGCGCCCGCACGGTTCTCCCAAGACAGCATGAGTCGAGTAACTGGCAACCGATAGATCGCGCATCCGTTCTCGCATGAAAGGTTCAGGGCTGCAGAACACTTTCAGAGCTGGAATTTATGCAACAGTTGACAATCCTCACCTTAACATCAATGTCTTTGTTAAGAAACCACCATTCAAAGGCACACTGTCCAAATCGATTGAATGCGAGCGCTCGAACACGACATGTTCTCCCGGAACGGGGATGCCAGTGCCAGGCCGCTTTGCAAACACAACTCGAGGGTTTTCGGTGAGCATGGTTGAGGATGATAATGTGGGCGCCGCATTTGCGCAAGCGAGTTCTTCTATCAAGCGCCAATGTCAGTATTCTAAGTCGGTGAAATGTGATCATGAGGTAGTGCATATGGAAAAAACGTGAAGACCGACCCGCTATAGTGTGCCCGCGCTCCCATGAGCGTAGATCAGAAGACGAAGAAGAAGTCCAGAAGGCCTGCGGTGGCCGAGTCGTCTGTCAAGCAAGGTGCAAGTGCGTGAGCGACGCGCAAGATATTTCCAGACCAATTGAATCGGAGCAACATTCGTGTGCTGTGACTCCAGCAGCATTCGAGACGTGGCATGGGTTGCAGCGGGATTTGTCAATCTCAATGTGGGATGTTACGACATAACTTGAAGGAGAAATCAACCGTCGGGCGTGGGATGGATCACTGTCAACAAGATATAATGGGAAGAAAATACCCCGCTATTTGGTGTTCCATTGTCTACTAGGTGGTCCTTGAGCCGCGTGTTGGCCGCATGCCTGATTTGTAGCCGGAATTCTTTGTATCGTTTACTTGCTCCGCAAGAGATGAACCAGACTTCCGTAATTCCAGAAGATTGAATTATTTTGTCTTTTTCTCGTGTTGTTGGCGGTGTTGGAAGAAAGATTGCGTGCTTGCTCCACGGAAGGGGCTTCGAAGGACTCCGGCGTTAATCTTGTACATCTTCGAAGGATGATGGTGGCACAACGGGAGCGGGAAGATCCGAAGGGTTTGGATATTATTAACTAAATTTTCTGTGCTCGGTGGAGGCATGCGCGCGCAGAAAGAAATTACTGTGTTCAAGTTTCCAGTGAAATTTATGAATTTTACAAGCCGTAAGGAACATCGCAATTTACCGGACAAAAGGGCTCACTCGTCATTTTTACTGTATCGGGATTTCACCACCGCCAACAGGCTCTCTAGGGCGGGCAGATCCTGTTCTTCGCCGTGAACCTCGCCTCCAAAGATGAAAAACTCTATCCCGCTGTCTTCCACTGTGTATTCGAAACGCGGATCGCGAACTATCACATCCTCATCCACATCCCGCTTGTTTTCAAACACAAAGTCACGCAGACCGCCAAGCTCCGCCTCGAACAACGCGAGGATTTCATGCCATGAGCACAGGTAATCCGTGTTTTCGCCGGCGTCTACGGAGCTGGAACAATCGTGCAGCTCGAGGTGCGTAAGGGTGGACTTGTGGCGGAGGATGAATTTAACGATGTCGTCCCAACCGTTCAACTGGAATTTGTGCAGCGCCAGAGATGCAAGGCGCGGGAGGCAAATGTTACCGGAGGGCACCTTAGGGACTACCCCCACAGGCAGGGAGCTGCGGATCGTGAGGGTCGTGAGAGCTGTCGCGCTGCGGATCATATGCGGGACGCTCTCTTTCCAGAAGGCGGTAAAGGGGTCCTCGATGTGGGCGCCAATAAGGTCCACGTCGGAGAGGACGGAGATCTCGAGGGCCTCCAAGCGCCCAAAGATCCGGTGGAAGTTCTCTTGAGCGTAGATGTCGTGCCGCACGGGGATCAGGTTGTGCAAGGTCAGCGAAACGAGGGACGACGGCGGATTGGCCGCGAGCGCCGTAAGTATTTCGCGCTGTACCAGCAGAAAATAAGTTGGATTGTCAACTGTGTCGCCTCGTGTAAACCCTTCGTCTTCCTCGTATCGGCCATGAAAATCGAGATGCAGATTGCGGAGCTTCGGGAATTTTTTCATCTGAGAGAATACTGTCCCCAGAGCCCGTCTCCCACCAGTCCGTGCAGTTTCGTCTTTCAAGCATTGAATATTAGTTAATGGGCAGTGGAGCAACTTGTGGTCGTACTGCTCGCCGAATCTTCCTCCCCGCCTTCCGCTCTCTGTGTGTGGCCTCGGAAGATAATCTCGCGCACTTGCGAAGTGACGGACTCATCGCAACCTTGCAGGAATGAAACAGCCTCGGCACTCTTGGTGCTGTCTTTCACAACGACTGCTGTGAAGGCCAGCGGCGTGACCACATAACTGAGTGTTTTCGAAACGAGACGGAGGCTAAAGAGGCTTGGATCGTGACCGACGCCCTTTACGATGCTTTCGAGCAACTCCAGGGGCAAGTCAACCATTGCTGAATGAAGGGCGGAAGCTGGATTCGATGACGGAAGATAAACAGATGTCATGTTGGCAATCAACCGGCAGGAAGGCTATCACTCGGCGAGTTATGACTGCGAGTTGCGGTTTCCGAGGACTCCATCCTTTATCTTGGGTTCATCTCCAAAGGATGATGGTGGCAGTCTGGAGGTGCGGGAAGATTCGGAGTACATGATAGGGTATATTCTGTGACTAGGTGGATGTACATGCGCGAAGGGGACTGCCATGCTGAGCAAGTTGAGTTTCCTGTGAGATTACAAACTGTACAAATCCTGAGGAACATCGCAATTCGCTGGACTAAAGATCTCGCTGGTCATCTTCACCGCGTCGGGATTTTATTGTCGCCATCAGGCTCTCGAACGCGAGCAAGTCCTGCGCTTTAATTGATTTGGGCACCCCATCATCTTTGAATACGTCTCCTCCATAGGGTAGATACCCCCACCCGGGGTCCAGATATGTGTACTTGTAGTCCAGATCGCTATTTTTGCACACGAAGTGGCGCAAGGCGCTGAGTTCCGTCTCGAGCAGTGCAAGAACGGCGTGCCACGGGCGCGGGAACACAGAATTCTCGCCGCCGTCGATGTAGCAGTCGTACAGCTCGAGGTGCGTGATGGTGGCCTTGTGGCTGAGGATAAATTCAACGACGTCTGAGTCTGGGCCGAGCTCGAATTTCTGAAGGACCACCAAAGTGAGGTGTGGGAGGAACGTGCCCGGAAAAGATTGGACGCCGACGCGCTGGTCTCTGCGCATCGTGAGCGTGGTGACGGCTTTGGCGCTTCGGACCATGTGCGCGACGCTCTCCCACCAAAATTGCGCGAGAGGTTCCTCAGAGTACAAGGCGATTTCCCCGTCTTCTTCAGAGAGCATGGAAATTTCCAGCTCCTGCAAGGGCGAGAAGATGCGTTGAAAGTCTTCCTGGGTGTAGATGGCGTCCGGTATGGCGATAATATTGTTCAAGGTCAGCGCCACTAGGGGCGGAGGGGGGTTGGATGCAAGGGCGTCAAAAATTCTGTTCTGCAGAAGAAGAAAATGAGTTGCGATCGATGGCGTGGGTACCTCGAAAGTTGTGGGTTCCTGGTACCAGCTGTGGAAGTCGAACCGCAATTTTTGCAGGTTGGAGAACTTGGTGAGCGAAGAGAACACGCCAGCAAGTGCCTCTCTTCCAGCTTCCCCTGAGGTTTTGCTTTCCGCTAGTCCCAATGAGATGATGCTGAACAGAGTCGAAGAGAAGCGACTTGCCGATCCACTGATTGTCTTCGGAACTCTCCATATCGCCTCGGAAAACGACCTCATGCACAACCGATGTCACCGATTCATCGCAACCTTGCAGAAAGGAAACGGCCTGGGCACTTTTAACGCTGTCGCGCACGACGACAAGCCGAAAAGCAAGCGGCGTAACCACGCAATTGAGTGTTTTCGAAACGAGGCGGAGGTGGAATAGGCTTAGATCGTCGCCAACGTCCTCTGCAACGTGTTGGAGCAACTCCGGCGGTAAGTCGGCCATTGCTGAACAAGGGCGGAAAGGAGCTGGAAAAGATGGGAATTGATCAAAAATGATGTCAACAACTTCATTGCGATGCCGGTAGGAGCATGGCAACGGCAAGAGTTACGTAGAATTGAACATTGGAACTGGGCACTTCATTCGGCGGCAGTTTGCCCGATGTTTGGAAGAATGGAGAAGAGAGAATGTTCTAGAGTGCGGAGGCGGCTCAGCTTCGGAAAGAAAATGCCCGCCGGATAATAGAAATGTCCAGTTTTACCTTAGTATATACTCGGCATCCATGACCATGGCCCGAGGCAAATGGTGTAGTAAAGGAGTCTGAGTTGAAGTGGGCTCCAGGCGGACGAGAGAGTGGGTGGTGGCGACTTTTTCTTTTTGTTCGTGAAAATCGTTCATGTTTTTTTTTTTAAAAAAAGGGATGCGACGGTAGGGAACGGTGTAACGTGAAAGAAAAAGTTGGAATTGTATGAAATAAGTAAACCCGGACATCTCTCGTTGTCATTGGATCGGGTAGAACCGAAATTTATTAGATGTGTACGATTCGGTCCGACAGGAACAAACATTATCTTGCTGGATGAAAGAGTTTGCTACTCTTCCTATTTTAATCGGCGCGTCGGGATTTTATTGTCGCCATCAGCCTCTCGAGCGCGAGCAAGTCCTGGTCTTTAATTGATCTGGGCACCGCATCATCTTCGTCTCCTCCACAGGGTAGATACCCCCACCCGTGGTCCATATATGTGTACCTGTAGTCCGGATCGTTTTCGCACACAAAGTGACGCAAGGTGCCAAGTTCCGTCTCAAACAGTGCAAGGACGGCATGCCACGGGCGCGAAACCACGACGGGAAACTCACCGCCGTCGATGTAGCAGTCGTACAATTCGAGGCGCGCGAGGGTGGCCTTGTGGCTGAGAATAAATTCAACGACGTCCGAGTCCGGACCGAGCCTGAACTGCTGAAAGACCAACGAGGTGAGGTGCGGGAGGCCCGTGTTGGGCAAGGGGGTCACCTCGACGCGCTGATCGGTGCGGATTGTGAGGGCGGTGACGGCTTGAGCACTGCAGACCATGTGCGCGACGCTCTCCGACCAAAACTCCACGAGAGGTTCCCCGCAGTACGAGGCGCATTCCCCGTTTACGTAGGAGAGGCCGGAGATTTCCAACTCCTTTAAGGGCAGAAAAATGCGTTGAAAGTCCTCCTGGACGTAGATGGGGTTCGGCTTGGCGATGATGTTGTTCAAGGTCAGCGCAACGAGCGGCGGAGGCGGGTTGGCTGCGAGCGTGGCAAATATCTGGTTCTGCAGCAGTAAAAAATGGCTTGGGTCCTCAGTTACCGCGTCGGTAAACTCTTCCTCAAAGTACTTGTGAAAGTGAAGCCGTAAAAATTTCAGGCAGGGAAACTTGGCGAGCCCAGAAAACACCATCGACAGGGCCTCTCTCCCAGCCTCCCCGGAGGTTTCATCTACATAGAGCTCCCATCAGATATTGCTTCCAAAGCAGAGCCGAGCGACTTGCCGCTCCAATTGTCCTCCTCAGTCTTTGGATCGCCTCGGAAAACGAACTCATGCACAACCGATGTTATCGACTCATCGCAACCTTGTAGAAAAGAGACAGCCTGGGCACTCTTAACGCTGTCGCGCACGACGACTACCCGAAAAGCAAGCGGCGTAACGACACAATTGAGTGTTTTAGAAACGAAGCGGAGGTTGAAGAGGCTCAGATCGTCGCCAACGTCCTCTGCAACGTGTTGGAGCAACTCCAGTGGCAAGTCAGCCATTGCTGAACTCGAAGGACGGAAAGAAACTGGAGAAGGATGGGAAGTTAATCAAAAAGACATGACAATTCATTGTGATGTCGGCAGGAGCATGGCAACGGCGGAGTCATCGGCAAGGGTTGCGTGGAAATTCGCCCTCCGAAGGTCAAGCGAGTCAAGTTGCTTCTGCCAACTGCGCACGTCCTGAGCGCCTTGAACACCATTTGGGCCTAGAACCAGGGTGGCTTTCCCAGACTGGACCCTAAAGGGAAGAAAACGCGCTCACGCGCACATCGAGAGTAAATTCGAGTCCTCGTCGCTGCACATGACGCACTGGAAAATATCGATTTTATGTCCTGCCAAGAAATCAATAACAATCGAGTTCACAAGTCCAGGCATATTTTTCTTGATTGACTCTTGAACCGAGTGATTTGAGAGAGGTACCTGAGATCACGAAAGCGCACCAAACTACAACTCGGACTGATGATAAACCAGACATTCACTCAAGTGATTCACTAGTACTGTTATATTACATTAGGACTCTGTTGATTACTGCATCCCGAGGGATGTGTATGCGAAGGACGATGGATGAATCAGTGATTCGGGGCGTTGGTCGCAGGGATTCCAGCCCCGGTCTGAGTCTTGGCACCGGGGTCAGTTACGCCGAACTGTGCAGCGCATCCATCACAAGCATTGGGCTAAAGACAAAATTGTTGTCGGTAGCTTTTTCTTTGTTTTCAGAATGAAAAAACTTACGAAGGGGGCGGTGCCTTTAGCAGCCGCGACGAGGCACGCACTGTTGAGTAAGGTTTCTGATATGTAAAAGTTCAGCCTCATTTGCGGAAGGGATATAAGAAGTGCGTACGGGCTCCGGCTTGTACGACTGCTGGCGCGCACAATGGGAAGGACGGTTCAAGGGCAACAACGCAGGCTAGGGATACCGTAAGATTGGTGAACAAGGTTCAACCTGGAAGATGTACCCTTGATGTCGCAAGTCGCCTGAGCACGCGGGCGGGGATGGGTAACAGCGCCAGGGGCATTGGGGCCATTGGTGGCTGCGCCGTTGTTAGCGGCGCCATTCCCAGTGGCACTGTTGGGAGTTGATTGAGCTTTGTTGCCAGGGTCGGTCACACCGAACTGAGGAGCGCAGGGGGTACACGCAGTTGGCTGCAGAAGTCAAATATGCTCAGTGGAAAATTTTATACTCAACAAAAGATTAGTACTCACGAAGGCGGCCGTGCCCTTCGCTGCGGCTGCGAGGCATCCTGTGTTGAACGGTGTGTCTGATTTTTTTCGTCGGTCATTTCCGTGGAGACACTCAGAAAAAGCACTTACTGGCTCCCAACTGCGCAACAGCGGGGCCGCAGGCGGCGGGGAATGACGGTGCAAGAGCGGCAACACAAGCTGTTATAGGTTCAGTAAGACAGTGTAAAAAAGAACAAAAGTGACTTGCCCATGACATCGCAAGTAGCCCGGTTGCAAAGAGTGTTGAGTGGAGCGGCACAGGCACCGGAGGCGAGGACGGCGAGGACGATGAGGGAGAATTGCATTTCGAGAAACTGTAGGATATTGGTAATGAGAAGCTGGTGCGAAGATGTAGGTAACGTCGAGTTTGTGAGTGAAGGGGATTGAAGTGTGTAGATTGGTGTTCAATTGGGTCCTCGACTTCCTTTTATATGCCTCCATGACGCTTAATACGCCTGGGTTGCGATTCATCGCGCTTAACTATAGAGCTCGTAAGAGAAGAAGAATGGTTACCGCGAAATATCGCTGCGCCGCAGTCGGATGCGACAGGTCGGTCGAGGGACTGAACTGTGAATCTTGCAGAGTGGGAGGCAGTGGCGGGTCACTATCGCATGGTATCCGTGCCTCTTGAGGTTCTTGGGCGCTCAAAATCGACGGTTAAGTGTGGTGTATCGTAAACTCTGCGGAGGTTCTTTGTCCCAACTCCGCTAATAAAGGGTCAGACAAGGGTACAGGAGATGAATTATTCATACGAGATTTCAGTCCATTCCCTGACCCTGCGACGAAAAGCGGCCGATCGCACTCCGTGGCATGTAACTGAATATCGCAGCACCGCACGGTGTACTTGAATTGCCTTTTTGGGGACTCGGTGGAGACGATCAGCATTTGTTTCCTGGGAACTTACTGCGGCTTCCGAGGTGTGGGCAGTGAACACTGGAACAAAAATTTCCGAACAACCTGGGTACTTCATTTGACGGCAGTTTGCCCAGGAGGTAGAGTGGAGAAGAGAAGAATGTTCTAGAGTGCAGTGGCGCGTGGGTGGCGGTTTAGCTACCTTTCAACTTGAATGTAGACGGGACCTTGGTCCGTGGCCATGTCGCTCGGCTTCCGAAAGGAAATGCTTGCCGGGTTAATAGAAATGTCCGGTTTTACCTTATGTACTCGGCATCCATGACCATGCTCCTATGGTCTTGGTATTCATGAGGCAAATGGTGTAGTAAAGGAGTTTGAGTTTAAAAGGGCTTCGAGTGACGAGTGACGAGTGGGTAGGTGGCAAATTCATTTTTTTTCGTTCATAAAAATCGTTCATTTATGCCCCAAAAAGGGGGGGATGCAGGGTCGGGAACGGTGTAACGTGGAAGAGAATTTTGGAGTTGTATGAAGAGTAAAGAACAATAAAGGACTTCAGATATCTCTCTCGTTATTATTGCATCGGCGTGGAGCCGAAATTTACTAGCTGTGTATGATTCGATCCGACAGGAACATACATTATCTTGCTGGATGAAAGAGTGTGCTATTCTTCCAAAACATTTTCATCGGCGCGTCGGGATTTTATCGTCGCCATCAAGCTCTCGAGCGCGAGCAAGTCATGGACTTTAATTGATTTGGGCACCAGCACCACATCATCTGCGTATCCTCCACAGCGTACATACCCACAGCTGGGGTCCAGATATGTGTACTTGTAGTCCAGATCGTCGTTTTCGCACACGAAGTGGTGCAAGGCGCCGAGTTTCGTCTCGAGCAGTGCAAGAACGGCATGCCACGGGCGCGGGAACACGGGAATCTCGCCGCCGTCGATGTAGCAGTCGTAGAGCTCGAGGCGCGTGAGGGTGGCCTTGTGGCTGAGAATAAATTCGACGACGTGCGAGTTCGGGCCGAGCTCGAGCTGCTGAAGGACCACCGAAGTGAGCTGCGGGAGGAACGTATTCCGAAAGGGGTGGACGCCGACGCGCTGGTCGCTGCGAATCGTGAGCGTGGTGACGGTTTTGGCGCTCCGGACCATGTGCGCAACGCTCTCCCTCCAAAACTCTACCAGAGGTTCCTCAGAGTACGAGGCGATTTCTCTGTCTTCCTCGGAGAGAACGGAAAGTTCCAGGTCCTGCAAGGACAGGAAAATGCGTTGAAAATCTTCCTGGGCGTAGATGGGGTCCGGCATGGCGATGATGTTGTTCAAGGTCAGCGCAACGAGCGGCGGAGGTGGGTTGGCTGCGAGCGTAGCAAATATTTGGTTCTGGAGAAGTAAAAAATGGCTTGGGTCCTCGGGTATCCTATCGGTGTCCTCTTCCTCAAAATACTTGTGGAAGTGAAGCCGTAGATTTCGCAGGTTGGGGAACTTGGCAAGCCCAGAAAACACCGCTCTCCCAGCCTCCCGAGAGATTTCGTCTAAAGCTCCCGTCAGATAATGCTTCCAACACAGAACCGAGCAACTTGCAGGTCCCATTCTCCTCCTCATGATCAGTCTTTGGATCGCCTCGGAAAACGACCTCATGCACAACCGATGTTATCGATTCATCGCAACCTTGTAGACAAGAAACAGCCTCGGCACTCTTAACGTTGTCGCGCACGACCACGACCCGAAAAGCAAGCGGCGTAACGACGCAATTGAGTGTTTTCGAAACAAGGCGGAGGTTAAAGAGGCTTGGATCGTCGCCAACGTCCTCTGCAACGTGTTGGAGCAACTCCAGTGGCAATGCATCCATTTTCGACGTCCCCGAGGGAAAGTCGTCCGTGAAATCAAGTAGAAGGAGAAGGCGAGAAAGAACTTTAATAAGAAGTTGATGGATGATCACCGTCACCTTGACATTCACGGATTTAGTCGGTTAGTTACCGCGGTCTGGTTACTTACCGGCCCTCCCTTATGCCGAGAACTACCACCATCTGCGCTGCTCCGCCCGATTTCTGCCCTTCACTGCCGTGGTATGCTCACATATGCCTTGCCATTTCCCTTCCTTCTTGTTTCCTCTGCCTATATGAAATGAGAATTCATAGTATTCGACTTAAGTACATGGCCGTAAATTATGAGTGTCCCCAGAGCTTCTCAAGAAAAACGTGAGTGCATTGCAATTTGTACCTCGCAACTTGGACTCAGTGGATTATGATTACGCCAGATCGACCGGCCATACACGGGAGAGAAATATATATTTGTGTTTGTTTCCCTGCCTCGACGCGACGCGACAATTAGCTTTGCAAGAGGGCCGACGACAAAACAAGCGCGTCGTAATCATTCATTGGTACAAACGGGTATTCTTGTGGATGTCGAATGGTCGCTGCGGAGGTAGAAAAGATGAGTGGGCTGGTAAGGGAAATAAGAGAGACGCACGCACAGTCGAGCCACCTGTCCCTTATAATGAGAGGGCATCACAGAGCGAGTCGGAGACATATCGGAGACCTGCATAGAACGGGGAACGCGCCGTCGAGGGAGAGGCGGAGGAAGGGAAAGCAAGCGTACGGCGTGCAGAGCAGACCAAGGAAAGCGGAAGGTACATAGCGCGAAGAAAGAAAAACACTCACTGCAGCACCAAAATCCCGCATAGCACCACCTCCTCACCGGCGCCACACTCATCAGCACAATAAGATACAGCGTCGCGAGGGCCTCTTTTTTTTTTGGCTGGGTGAAGATCGGGAGGTCGAAGACCTGACAGGGGAGCGAGCGTTAGCGAGCTTGAGAAGAGGGTAGAACGGGAGGGGAAGAGAGAAGCCGGGGCCGGTAATGATGGAGACAAGGGGCATGCAATCGAGAAACGCATCCGATCCGATAGAGGAAGAAGGACGCGAAGATCCAGAGCAACCACATAGATTAATCCACGAATGCAGGGAGCCGAGTAGGGGGTGGTAGGAAGCAAGAGGATTTCAGCGAAGACGGCATTGATGACGCGTCCTCGACTTCGCGCAATCCTCTGACCAAGTGCGCTTTTTTTTCGGTCCATCTCTCATGCGGACTCTGTTCGGGTTTTCGAAAGGCGCTAGTAAGGGTGCGGTTTTGAATGTACGTCTCGGTGAGTATTATTTCACCCCCCTGTTTCGAGGGAGTTTGGCTGAGGAAAATGAGGCCAAGGTGCGACTCGTGAGTGTGTGGTGGGTGCGGTACGCTCAATGAGACCTATCTGCTCTTAGGTAGCGAATAAATCCTGCTGAGTCAAACTCCGACCCGGCGTCAACACGCAAGATACCAACCTTCTCGCGAGACTCCGCTTCGACGATAGCTTGCCATTCAATCACTTGTTGCGCTGCATCGGATTTCCGTTTACATAAGAAGAATTGTCCATTGTTTCTGCGTGAAGTCATCGATTAATAGTTTGCATAGATATTTGGCACCTAGGGCCTTCGCCGCAACTGTTTGTGGTCCCGCAAAATCATCGAAGACCTTCTCCAGCTTAACCCTTTACGCTTCTTGGGAATAGGCTTATTTTTCTGCTTTCCGAGAATGCAGTCAGCGCATCTGGTCGGGATGTGGGATAAGCCATACCAGTTACGGTGTGCCCGCGGGCCATGTCTAAGACAGTGCCAATGTAAGCTCAAGTATCATAGCAGCTTTACTACAGCAATATTTGCCAGGACTTCGCGTGCCACATTCCAGATTCCCGCACAGGATGACATTTCGGTAGGATCGAAAACGGTGCGACATGCGATCACATGAGGCAAATGATGTAATAAAAGAGTTTGAGTTGGAAAGGGCCTCGAGTGGACGAGACAGTGGGTGGCGACTTTATTTGTTTGCGTTCATGAAAAATCGTTCATTTATTCAGCAGGGATGCGACGGTAGGGAACGGTGCAACGTTGAAGAAAAAGTTGGAGTTGTATGAGGTAAGTAAAGGACAATAAACCCGGTCTCTCTCGTTGTCATTGCATCGGCGTGGCACTGAATTTATTAGCTGTGCACGATTCTGTCCGACGGGAACATACATTATCTTGCTGGATGAAAGAGTTTGCTACTCTCCCAAAACATTTTAATCGGCGCGTCGGGATTTTATTGTCGCCATCAAGCTCTCGAGCGCGAGCAAGTCCGGGACTTTAATTGATTTGGGCACCATACCATCTTCGTCTCCTCCACAGGGTAGATACCCCCACCCGTGGTCCAGATATGTGTACCTGCAATCCGGATCGTTTTCCCACACAAAGTGGCGCAAGGCGCCGAGTTCCGTCTCGAGCAGTGCAAGGACGGCATGCCACGGGCGCGGGAACACGGGGGTCTCGCCGCCGTCGATGTAGCAGTCGTACAGCTCGAGGCGCGCGATGGTGGCCTTGTGGCTGAGGATAAATTCAACGGCGCCCGAGTCCTGGCCGAGCCCGAACTGCTGAAGGACCACCGAAGCGAGGTGTGGGAGGCCCGTGTTGGGCAAGGGGGTCACGCCGACGCGCTGATCGGTGCGGATTGTGAGGGCGGTGACGGCTTGAGCACTGCAGACCATGTGCGTGACGCTCTCCGACCAAAACCCCACGAGAAGTTCCCCGCAGTACGAGGCGCATTCCCCGTTTACGTAGGAGAGGCCGGAGATTTCCAACTCCTTTAAGGGCAGAAAAATGCGTTGAAAGTCCTCCCGGACGTAGATGGGGTTCGGCATGGCGATGATGTTGTTCAAAGTCAGCGCAACGAGCGGCGGAGGTGGGTTGGCTGCGAGCGTGGCAAATATCTGGTTCTGCAGCAGTAAAAAATGGCTTGGGTCCAGGTCCTCAAGTACCGCATCGTTATCCTCGAGCTCTTCCTCAAAGTACTTGTGGAAGTGAAACCGTAAAATTTTCAGGTTGGGGAACTTGGCGAGCCCAGAAAACACCGTCGACAGTGCCTCTCTCCCAGCCTCCCCGGAGGTTTCATCTAAAGCTCCTGTTAGATATTGCTTCCAACACAGAGCTGAGTGACTTGCCGCTCAAACCGTCCTCCTCAGTCTTTGGATCGCCTCGGAAAACGACCTCATGCACAACCGACGTTATCGATTCATCGCAACCTTATAGAAAAGAGACAGCCTCGGCACTCTTAACGCTGTCGCGCACGACGACTACCCGAAAAGCAAGCGGCGTAACGACGCAATTGAGTGTTTTCGAGACAAGACGGAGATTGAAAATGTCTGGATGTTGTTCAACGTCTTTTGTGATGAAGTGGAAAAGCTCCAGTGGCAAGACAGCCATTTTCGACGTCCTCGAAGCAAAGTTGTCCGTCCGTGGAGTCAAGTTAGTAGATGATAGAAGGAGAAGGCGAGAAAGAACTTTAAGAAGTTGATGGATGGTCACCGTCACCTTGACATTAGGGGCAGTCAGAGTAGAGGATTATTGAGGGATTATGGGCAGGGATTATCGAAGGATTATCGATTTATTTAAGCGTGGGATAATCCATCAAAAGCCATAATCCTTCATAATCCCATAATCGCCTCCGGAGGCGATTAACAAGGGATCATGAAGGATTATGGATTAATGTTCCCTTCATCTTTAAGGCCTACGATTGCATTTGTGACTCTGCTGACAAACGGAATTTTATATTTGCATATCTTTACATTTTTTCATCTACTCCTAAACCTTGGGCAGCTAAGAACACAGATAAGGGACCTAGTCGGGATTTATGCTGGTACCGGTGAGCTCCCTCGCATCTTCTTGCCGAATACGGGCTGCAGCACGTCGATGCAAGAGCGCCCGACGCTGGCGACCTTTACTGTTGCGTACATATGCCTTCAGTAGCGCCTGGGTGCGCCCAGTGCGTCGGGATGCTGGAGGCATCTGACAGATAGTGAAAGTGGCTATGCAGAATGTCGTTGGGTGGCGCAAGACCTATGAGTACAATAATCCAACAATAATCCATATATTTTGTGGGACGGTCAGAATTGACGGCGATTATGGGAAGGATTATGATGGATTAAGGGCTTTTAAAATACAATAATCCTGTCATAATCCTTCACATAATCCTTCCATAATCCCTCGATAATCCTCTACTCTGACTGCCCCTATTCACGGACTGCGGCTAGGATTTACTTACGAGTCGCCTGGAGTTTGAAATTATGATGGCATGTCCTGCGCACCTCCAAAAGGACCGAATGAAGCAATTATTTTTACAGGCCCGAATTTCGATCAATATGAGGCGCTCAGAAATTTTCCGTAATTTTTGCTACAGGTAATGAAGGAGCTCTGAACATTTCTTTTCGATACTAGTAGGCGATAAATGATGGAGCTGATCACTTAGCGGTTGCCAAGGCGTTTCAATGTCAAACTCCGAGGCGACTCGTTAACTCTAATACGTGATCTGAACGACTATCTTCAGATTTCACGCCCGGTAGACTAGAGAGCCTGAAATGAGCCTAAGGTCGATCCGCCAATTTGGGTAGATTTATTTTATGGAATTTGAGCCTTGCACCTCTATCGCGGACCGAATAAATCCAAAATTTCTTCCGCGGTATTGTTTTTACCACTTCCTCCCCTCCCTTGGCCGTTTCCGCTCTATTTCGTGCCCTTTGGGCGGTCCTGAGCGCGATAGGTTGGTAGAAGCAGCACTATTTGGGGTCGCAAAATTTTTAGGTTGTGTTCTTTCTTCAAAAAGAATTTCCTGGCTGCGCCGGATTTACTCTATTTCGGACAGACCTAGGTTGGGCTTTTTACTATATATTCCGGACCCAAAAACGCGATTTTCGCGCTCAGATTTACTCTATTCCGGACCGACCTACTAGGTAGTGACCGTGTGTATTTGTCTGTCTCGTGACATCATGCATATCAGTTATCACCGCCATTGACAGCCTGAGCGCGCCGCGGCTTGCTCCTGGCCCTCATCTCCGTGAACGATGCTCGTGTCCCGTTTCTACGAGTACCCTCTTCTCGGTTTAGTTCTGCTTGTATTGGTGGAAGGTCACAATGCTGCTCTAGTCAACGTCCTGCAGGCTGATCTCAAAGGCATAGCTGGCCACTCGACAGGACGACTCTTGCTGCGCCAGTCGACCTTTGATCCAAGCCAGATCCCCGAAGAATGTCAAACGACCTGCAATTCTGTTATTGACACCGCCAACGTGCGTGTTTCTGAGGGAAATATCTCCGCTATTAACGCCGGTCGCAGACTTGCACGACCTTCCAATGTCTGTGCACTCCCGCGAACGACAAAGCCGTGCTCTCGTGTGTCGACTGTGTGACAGCCTCGAACCATACTAGCACGGCCATTATTGACGGACAAGATATCCTCAATCGTAAGAGTTTCTGCAGAGTTGATTTCCGTTGCTTTAATCCGCGAAACAGAGTTTGCCTCTCAATGCAATCTTAATAACGTCTCGGTATCTTCGTTGAGTGCCTCTGGTGTCGCTACTGTTACTGGTATAACTACGTCAAATCTGGACCCTCAGACGTCATCGGCGGCGTCTCAATCTCAAACGTCCCCATCAGCATCGGCGACCAGTCCATCGCTTTCCACTGCATCGACTTCCGCCCCTCCTTCTGCTTCTCCGAACCCCGCCTCAGCTATCATTCTCGACTTGAGCCTTTATTCCTCACTGTGGCCCAGCTATATCGCACTGATTGTAGTCGCCTTGGCAATGTTCTAATGCGGGGAGATATTACTACAATCGTGCAGCTAGCCGCAATAAATTTGCTTATCCATCTGGGCATCGTAAAATTGACCAGTAAGGGCAGTCGATACTTGGCGTGCAATGTTGAGCAGTCTGCCCCACGTGAGCGTGCTGGTTGATTTTCAGACCGACCCGTACTTGTCAAGCTGCCGTCTACCGAAGGTCATCTGAGACAGGCTCTGATTATTTGTGTAAAAATACCACATGCACGTTGAAGATAGCGAAAAACAACAAAGAAGGACTAGAATGAGAAATCACCCGAACCAGCTTTAATACAGATTTTCATTCCCTCTTCGACAAATTGTCGCAGCCCAGCCAGGACATCCGGACTAGGCCCTTCGTTGGTTGTAGCTGTGTACGTACTTCTGAGGTCAAAATAAACAAGTTGCGTACGGCGCGCGGAGAGTACGCGAAGCACCCTCTCGTAAGATAATTCAGTTAAAAATTCCTGGTCGATCCTGAGGCTGCGAAGGTTTGGGAGTAAATGGGAAGGGACATCCCCAAGTGCGGAGAGGAAATCGTCAGAAGTGTCCTCGGCCACGAATAACTGGAGATCTGTCAGGGAGGGTACAAAGCGAAGACATTCATCCAGCTGGTTGGAGCTGATCTCGTCGCAGCCAGTACCCATGACTAACTTTTGGAGTGGCGGCGAAGATCGTTTTAGAAAAAGGGCAAAATCGGAGGCAGTGATGTAGGTGAGTGGAAGGAAGAGTGTCTGAAGCGCCGGCAATGAGAGATTACGAAGAATCTTATCATCTCCATCGAAGGAGCCTAGGTCGATGAGGTCTGTAGTATCTCCCAACTTCAAGCAAGAGAGACTGGCAAGAACCAGTGGTTCGCCGGCGTAGTCAGCTTGAGTGAAGACCTGATGGAAGGTGCACTGCACGAGATTTGGAGCAAGACGCAACATTTGGAGAGTTTGAGCGAGACTGAACTGATTTAGGACGTCGTCGTCGTCGTATACGGCGCCGATTGTCAGCATTTGGAGGTGAAGGAATGGCCCAAAGTCAGTCAAAGGAGTGACATTGAGCTCTTCTTCGTGTATTTCTAGATGTTTGAGCTGCGTGGCGAGCTGGGAAAGGATGGGAGCGGTGTCGTAATCCAAGCTTCTACGCAGGGTAAGGTATAATGGATAGTTGCGAGCGCGCGAAAGCCAAATTTTCAATATGTCGTCGCCCGAATACGTCAGGTAAATGGCGGCCCAGAGGGCCGGAGTGGAAAGCGCTATATCGCTCCATACATTGCATACGTTCAGCAGAAGCATCGGGGCGCTGCGAGGGTGAGGCTTCCTCTGGCGAGGAAGACATCGGAGAAAGATTTCCGACGTTATTTCCAGGGGCAAGCGCGCCAATGGATCGCGGATGGCGTTGAGCTGACGTTGAGCCGCAATTTTGTTGCGTTCCAACTGTCTGAGGGCCTCCTTCTGGAGGTCGATATCGGCCGAGAGTTTGGCGATTCGTGCCTTTAGCGCTTCAACGTTTACCGACATCCGGCACTTCAAATTTGAAGCTGTAGCCCGTAGATAGTCCGGGTCAGGGACGTCACTCCGAACAGTGATTAAGTATAAGCAACTCACTCGAGTTCTCGGAATCAATGACTCTCGCTCTTCTGCAGTGATGGGGAGCAAACGGGGAGAGCAAGGCAAGAGCAAGGAGAGCCAAAAAGGTTTGTTTGCGCAACTTTGTGGCACCATCATGAAGCTTCGTAATCATTCGGCGGCTTGATCCTGCGGTCGACGGCAGATCGCTGCCGGTCATCGGCCTCAGCCAAACAACAACGGCCGGCTGCGGGAATATCCGAAGGTCACTATTGGCCAGGAGCACACAAATTGCCGCGGTGTCGAGTCAATTGGATTCGAGTCCTAACCCAGTTCCTCCGGTTTCGTACACGAGTCTCCTGCCTATAGCCGCTCTGGCAACCAGTCAAGTTGTACCCTTTTTTTATTATTCAAAGTTCTGACGGTGTCACTTCCAGCTCGTTGACCTCGAGTCACGGAAACTATGGTCCAGCGTTCCCGTCGTAAATTATTCCCTTGCTTATCCCTTGATCTTATTCGACATCCTTAACCGACAGTCCACACCATGGCACTCCCGGTTCGGGGTCAGTGTTTGTCTACATGAGCATACCCCGTTGGCTGACGACCAGAGATTAGGCCATCATTCTATAAAAACTACGGCGTCCTTACCTAACCCGGCGCATGTTCTGGCGGGCATGTTCTCGTTCTCTCTAATCAACGTTAACATATGCCCCCCCGCCAGAACCACGGCCCCACTGCTGCCGTCTGGCTATCAATCCGGTGAGGTACCGGGCCCGAAAGTAAAGCTACTATTTTCGTTCTAATTGGATTCCGGTGTTTATTCTGAACAACCAGGTATTCCGTTGAATCCTACCAGAATCAACCTCAAAGCATGCCCGTAGCCGGCTTTTCCAACGTCCAATCAACCGTCAGCATTCGCTACCACTGCATATGTTGTTTATTAATTCTTTTCGCAGTGGATATGGCGGCGCCGCAGGATATGGACAAGGCGATTATCCATATGTGAATGTTGCCAATCTGAGATAAAAACATTCGTTGGGTGTATCAAGTTCGGGAAGGATTTACCGAGCCTATAGTTGCCAACATGTACGCTCTATCATGGCGGAAGCGGCGTAGGGAGGTCCAGAACGGCGGGGTCCTGGATGGTGGGAGTCGAGGACGCATCGACAAGCACGCAATGAGCAGGAGGCCGCTGACGAGGCCAGCACTTGCACGGATGGCGTCGCCGAAACCAAGATGACTCCGCAGCGTATTGTTCAGCATAATTGGATGGATGACAGCGCCGAAAGCGGAGCCGGTGGAGGCGTAGCCTCAGGTCGGAAGGGCGGGAGGTCGGCGTTGGCTCGGTGAGACCAGGCGGAGGCCGTGGAATCGGGCTGCGAGACGGAAAAGACCAAGAGATGATGTGTTTGGCAGTGATCTACGACAAACAACGGCTACGATCCCGATGGGGAGTGCAGGATGCACTGCCACACCGGACGAAACAATGACCATAGCGAGCGCAGCGTTTCTGAATGTAGTAGGAAACAACTGCAACCCTGGGGACGAACATCGTGCCGGCGCCGATACCAGTGCCAAGACCCTGCGCGAGGAATATCTTTGGGCATTGAAATTCAGTCAGTCAGATGCGTGAAGCTTCACAGGCGGGCAAACCTGGTAAAATTGTTCCGGGTTGCATAGAGAGAGCATTAAGAGACTGAAACATGTCAGAACACTTCCGCCCTAGAGTAGAGGATAGCTGTGCATCAATTTCAGTGACAACGCTTCTCACTGACAAACCAGGTTCACAAGTCTCCACGGTCATATAGACGGCCGGCAACTAGGCCTGCTGATAGTATGAGCAGTGTGTTCACACTTCCTATCCATCTGAGATATTCAGCGCCCGCGTAAGAAAATAGGAACCATGGGAGATTCCAGCGCGACTGACGAGATCGCAGAAGATGATGATTCTTTGAGGTACTCCCACGTGTAGAAATCTCTAATTGGTGGATCCGAGTTGAGAGTGTGCTTTGATACATAACGAAATGATTTCTAGCCTCGATAGACCCCGAAAGAAATGGTATATCTGGGGATTTTGATCAGAGACTGAGGAAGCAGAGGTGAAGCGGACGAACCCGAAACCACAGAACTGGACTAAGAATCTGAGCGAAGAGTGACACAAATTAAGCGTCCTGCGACAATGATAGAATGGTGAATCTATTGAACGTACGCTCCAGCCACGGTGGCCCACGCTTGGTACCCTCCTTCAGGGAATGTTGGTGGTACGACATCAAGTTCTTCAAGGAATGTCGGCCCGGATTCCGATTTTTCCGCTGTTGTTGTTTCGACACGAGAGCTGAACATAACCACCTATAAATCCCACATGCCACCATCTAATAGATGCGTCATGCTGGGTGGGTTGGCGCATCTATTAGATGGCAAATTCAGCGGTTTACCGCTCCATGCAATAAACCTTGCAAAACCACGCAAAAAAACATGCTAAATTTCGCAATATTTATGGGTGGGGGGACTTGAAGGTATTAGGGAGATATGTGGCAGTGTCTGCGGGATGTTCCGGCATGCACCCCGCCCCCGCCTTATCGGGCATCGTCCTGCCCATCACCGCCGTTGTCGGGACTTAAAGAAAATGTACCACACCCGTAAAATACATGATAAATATGTATAAGGATGGCGGGCCCTGTGCGCCTGTGTGCGCCCGACTCCGCCACCATGCGCGCCCATCGTGCGCCCCGACCCCGCCCCCCCGCCTCGCCCCCTTCACCAGAAATCTTGAGAAAATACCCATAAAAGAGAGGAAAAAAAAACCAAGCAAGGCGCACTTGATGCGCTCATGCGCGCCCGACTCCACCGCCATATGCGCTCATCGTGCGCCCTGACCCCGCCGCACTGCCCGCGCCTCTTCACCAAAAATCTTGAGAAAATACCCATAAAAGAGAGAAGAAAAAAAACTAAGCAAGGCGCACTGCCGACATCCGTTTTCGCATCATGCCTGTCATATCAGCAAATGAAGTGATATCTAAGATAAAAAACGAGTAAAATATATAAAATAAAAAACAAAACCGGGGACACAGGAGAAGGGATGCCCGCGTCGATTTGACGCGAACATCGCAGGCGCAGGAGACAGGACGTCCACGTTGATTTAACGTGGACGTCATAGGCACAGGAGAAGGGACGCCCATGTCGATTTGACACGGACGTCGTGGGCGCAGGAGATACGGACGCCATAGGCGCAGGAGAAGGGATGCCCGCGTCAATTTGACGCGAACATTGCAGGCGCAGGAGACAGGACGTCCACGTTGATTTAACGTGGACGTCATAGGCGACGGGACGCCACGGTCAAAGGAGACGGGACACCGAGACGGGACACCATCAGCGTAGGAGAAGGGACGCCCGCGTCAATTTGACGCGGACGTCATGGGCACAGGAGACGGGACGTTACGGTCAAAGGAGACGTCGGCATCGAATTGATGCGACGCCATCGGCGCAGGAGAAGGAACGCCCGCGTCGATTTGATGCGGACGTCGTGGGCGCAGGAGACGGTACGCCATGGCCAAAGGAGACAGGAATGTGTCGAATCGACGCGAACGCCATCGGCACAGGAGAAGGAACGCCAGCGTCGATTTGAAGCGGACGTCGTGGGCACAGGAGACGAGACGCCATGACCAAAAGAGATGGGACACCATCGGCGCAGGACATAGGACGTCTGCGTCAAATCGACGCGGGCGCCATCAGCGCCGGAGAAGGGACGCCCGCGTCAATTTGACGCGGACATCGTAGGCGCAGGAGACGGGACGCCACGGCCAAAAGAGACGGGACGCCATCGGCACAGGACATAGGACGTCTGTGTCGAATTGACACGGACGCCATCGGCGCAGGAGAAGGGACGCCCGCGTCAATTTGACCCGGACGTCGTGGGCGCAGCAGGAGACAGGCGCTGCAGGTGCAGGGGAATAGGCAAAAGACATGGACGTCCGTGCCGATTCGATACGGACGTCGTTGGCACACGGCGCAGATGTCACGGGTGGTATGGACGTCATGCGCACAGGAGACGCAGACGTTGTGGACGTCGTGCGCGCAGGAGACGTCTGCGTCGATTCGACACAAACGTCGTGGGTGCAGGAGAAGATGCGGAGAAGGGACCGCGTCAAATTAACACGGACGTCCTGGGCACAAGAGACACAAGAAAAACACAGAAGGAAGAGAAAAAAATAGAAGGAATGGAAAAATAACAGAACTTACTTAGTGAAATAGAGGCCCCCAAGGCCGTCATCCAAATAAACCACCCAGAAATGCTTTTTTTTTTATTGGCGCTATGGCCTGCATGGCTCCGGAAATTTGGGGGCAGGTGCTCCTTTGGCTGGCATGATATATACTGGGAGGGGACTGATTCTTTAGGCTGGTAGCTTGCAAATGGGTGTGGCGACTTAGGAGCGGGCATGAAAGGATGAGACGCGTCAAGGTGACTAATCCTATACATGAAAAGACAACGAACACAGCCTCTTTGATAAATCACCTGATATATCAGGTGACATATCAGGTGACATGTCACGAGGTCATTCCCACGACGGCGCTGCCGCGCAGCGGCAGCTCATTTCGGCCGCAATTAATTAATAGAAAATCCTTGAGGCAAGCATGCATTCTTCCTTGCTCCCACATCCTCACTGGAAAGCTTCAGGTACTTTCTCCTCTTTGCTGTTATTTTTTAATTTTTTAATTCCTCCAAAGCTCACTCTGTTTCAGCTCCTTTGATGCACTTGGTGATTGGCCCCTATCTGCTCTTTCTGATCTTATCTTGGAAACTGTGTGTGGTTTCTCTGGCTTTTACCTCATCTCTCTTACTTTTTTTTGTAGCTCTGCTAGAATGCATGTCTCCATTTCCCTTCTGATTCAAATTTAAATTAAATTAAATAGGGATCAAACTCCACCTAACACTCCTCAAAGAGCTCGGATTGCATCTCAAAGGAATGAGCGGGATAATCGTGTTCTAGACAGCCCCCAGCGCCATCGTGCACCTCAAAATCAGCCTCACATTGCTCCTCCATTTCATGATGTCTTTGGTGGTGGTCCAGTTCCACACAGACAGGGTGTCACGATTTGATACTATCTAATCGTTCCAACGCCTTATGTAAACATGTGCCTATCTAATCTTTGGCGCTTATATTATATGAGCACTTATTAATATCCTCGGAACGTTCTGGACAAACACACGACAAACACACCTTATACATGAGGATACAGGTCGCTTTGTAAGAACACATGGTGGAGGGACGGTTCACATGAGGAACACACATTTAATTAATAGGTCTTGACAGATCTCATGGACAACGCATGTACAACACATGGTTACAGACTATTGTAGTATATTTATGTTCTCGTTCACACGGCCCGATAAAACAGTATATATACAGTAGCTAGTCGTCTGTAGTAGTTAACCTTTTATTCCATCCTCTTTCGAGCTATACACATCGCACTCCCCAATCCTTTATCTTTGATATTGGACGCGATTTAGTCTTGACTGTGACACAGGGCTTTCTAGCCGATTTAAATTTTCAGCAGGGAAATGGCCCCCCCAATTGACTCCAAATAGTGTGGTTTTAGCACGGGAACATTTAGCTCAACTACAGGCTCCTCTAGAATTCAATCCTGCACCTGCACCAGGTGGTAGACGTCGACCTCCACATCAACCTCCAGAGCCTCCTCTAGCAGATTTAAACAGACATCGACCTGCAGAGCCTCTGCTAGTAGATTTAAATTTCCAGCAGGGAAATGAACCACCCCAATTAACTCCAAATAGTGTGGTTTTAGCACGGGAACATTTAGCTCGACTACAGGTTCCCCTAGAATTCAATCCTGCACCTGCACCAGGTGGTAGACGTCGACCTCCAGAGCCTCTACAGCAGCAGCATCCAGATATTCTAGCACAGGTTCGGGAGCGTGCAGCTCAATTACCACAATTCAATCCTGGCAATGGAGTAAATGCTGTAGCTGGACCCTCAAATCAGCGAGATCCACAGCCTCTTAGACCTCACGCTATTCTAGCAATAGAACAGCAAATAGCAGACCTCAATGTCCCTAGGGAGTTTCAGCCTGTTCAGCAGGTGCAGCAGCGTACTCGACGTAATAATGCTGTTGCTATACCAAACCAACAGCCTTTGCAGATGAATGCTCCCCCTCCAGTGCAGCAACCAAATAATCCTGGCCCACAGATCATTAATAATCCTCATCTTCCACAAGTGCAGCCAAATAATCCCAATCACCTGCAGCCTCTTCCAAAATATTTCCAGCCTCTCATCGAGGCTGATGTGAACGTATCAGCCTAGGGCATATGAATGTTGTTTGTCCTGACTGTGGTGCTCGTCATTGGAAAGCAGAACAGCTCTCAAAATCTAAGGTCAATCAACCTGTCTTTGGGACTTGCTGTCTGGAAGGAAAGGTTGAGTTACCACCTGTACGAGCACCTCCTCGAGATTTACTACAACTTTTTGATGGCACCAGCAACTACTCCCAAGATTTCAAACGAAACATTCGTGCCTACAATTCAGCTTTTGCATTGGCTTCTCTGGGTGTAACTGTTGACAGGGGGATTAATAATGGCAACAGTCCATATGTATTTAAAATTCAAGGGGCACTGTATCACAATGTCGGATCACCTCTTCCAGAGCCACAACAAGAACCATGCTTTGCACAGCTTTATTTTATCTCCTCTGCTGAAGCAAATGATGCTCGCACACGGTATAATCCACTCAACAACCATATCATGGGTATTCTGGACAATGTACTCAAGGAAAATCATGCATATGTCCGGGTATTCAAAACTGCCATTGAATGGATCTGTGAACAGCAGCGAGATCATCCAAATGTTCCTTCTGAATAGTTTGTCAAGATTGTGTGTGAAAAAGAGACTGACCCTCGCCGGTATGATGCACCTACAGCCAATGAAGTTGCTGTTATTTTGCCTGGAGATGGCTCTCAGCCCACTTCAAGTCGAGATCTTATTGTGCAGTATAAGGGCGGCCCTCTAAAGCGAATTTATGAAAACAATGCTTCATACCATCCAATGGTTTATGTATTGCTCTTTCCTTATGGAGAAAATGGCTGGCACCGTGGACTCAAACTCAATCTCCCAGATGATGCTGAACAAGATGTGGATGATGAAGAGGAGGATCGTGAAGTTGGCGAGGAAGAAGCTAACAGGTCGCGGACCCAAAAAGACATGTCAATGCTCGAGTACTATGCATATCGTCTTCACCAGCGGGCCACAGATTCTTTACATATATTTCAGGCAGGGAATTTATTTCAGCAGTGGATTGTTGATATCTGGGCTGCCACAGATCAAAGTCGGTTATTCTGGCTACAGAAAAACCAGCAAAAGCTCCGGGTAGATCTATATAAAGGGTTGGCTGATACGATTGCAAATGATGCACAAGCAATATTGGGGGACCAGGGACAACATTTCATCTTGCCATCATCTTACATTGGTGGTTCATGCTTCATGTTTCAGCTCTATCAGGATTCCCTCGTGATTGCACGTTTTGCTGGAAAGCCTGATTGGTTCTTGACAATGACTGCAGATGCCAACTGTCCTGAAATAAAGGATGAGTTACTTCCCGGACAAACTGCAGCAGACCGTCCTGACTTGGTTACACGTGTCTTCTGAGAAAAAGTCCGAATTCTGTTAAAGGCTATCAAGAAGGGTGCTTTTGGTAAATTTGCTGGCATGGTGTACACAATTGAATTCCAGAAGCGAGGTCTACCACATATTCATATTCTAATCTTTCTGGCTCCTGAGGCACGCCTTAAAAATGCAGAAGACATTGATCGGGTTGTTTCTGCTCAGCTCCCTGACCCAGAGCAATATCCAAGGCTTTTTGAGTTGGTCACAAAGCTCATGGTCCATAATCCATGTGGTCTTGACAATCCCACTGCACCGTGCATGAAGAATGGCAAATGCTCTAAGGGCTATCCCAAAGCATTCCAGGAACAGACTCAATTATCTCAAGATGGCTATACCCTATATGCCTGCCCCAATAATGGCCGCCATTTCATCAACTCAAAAAACCAGAAGATTGATAACCGTTGGATTGTTCCGCATTCCCCGAGGTATTTAATTTGACGTAAAGTTCTGAAATTCATCTGACTTGACTTATTGGACAGAGCAATTCTAGAATATCAGTGTCATATGAATCTCGAATGCTGTATCTCAGTCAAGGCTACCAAGTACATCCACAAATATGTCTTCAAGGGTCATGATCGGGGAACTCTTGCACTGGGACAGCAGAATAATGAGATTCAGCTCCATCTTGACAGTCAATACATCTCTGCCTGTGAGGCTACCTGGAGACTCCTTTGATTCGAGATGCATCAGGAACTTCCAACAGTTGTGCAACTCCAAGTCCATCTCCCAAATGAACAAAATGTGGTATTTGATCCAAATGACAATGCACAAGATATCCTTGAATGGGCTGCCAATAAAAGTACAACACTGGAGGCATATTTCAAAGCCAATAATACCAATCTTCAGGGATTAAGAAGAGATGCACGGGAATGTCTATATCAAGAATTCCCGCAGCATTTTGTCTGGGTAAAAAACAAGTGTTGGAAGGCAAGGCAGAATGGTTTTGCAATTGGGTGGATGTACTTTGCTGGGCCTTCAGCAGGTGAACGATTCTTTCTCCAGACTCTCCTCACAGTTGTCCGAGGTGCAACATCTTTTGAAAACTTGCGTACTGTGGATGGTCGCTGCTATGCCACTTTCCAAGAAGCTTGCCTTGCACGTGGCCTGCTTGAAAATGACAATGAATGGGAGTTATGCTTGGAGGAAGCTGCAGTTATGCAGACAGGCCACCAACTCCGACAACTTTTTGCAACAATTATCAGGGAGAACTGGCCTCTGAACGATGCTGTTGCGTTATGGGATCGTTTCAAGGACAGCATCTGTGATGATATTAGACACAAGTTGATCCACAAAGGGATCCCAATTCCAACACAAGAGCAGATCTATGATTATGGACTTTACCTTCTTGATTTAATCCTTAATGATTCTGGCAAATCTCTAAAGGACTTTAGCCCTATGCCAGTTTCGACAGGCAACTGGGCCCAACTTGATGAGAACTGTCTTATTGCAGAACAGCTTGCCTATGACCGTGAAGAGCAACGTAACTTAGCCCAACCTCGCATTGAGGGACTTAATCTTGAACAGTGGGCTGCATTTGATGTTATCATGAACTCTGTGATAAATAATGAACCTAAATTATTCTTCTTGAACGGCCCTGGGGGAACTGGAAAAACCCATGTATATAACACTCTGTGCTATGTACTATGGGCAGAAGGCCACATCGTATTATGCGTAGCTTCATCTGGCATTGCAGCCCTGCTACTCCTTGGTGGTAGAACTTCTCACTCAACATTCAAAATTCCAATAAAACTTTATGATGGGAAACTTTGCCCAGTCTCAAAAGGCACAATGTTAGCTGAACTTCTAAAGAAGGTTCAACTGATAATCTGGGATGAAGTGCCAATGCAGGATCGATGACCACCCGAGGCTGTAGATTTGACCATGCAGGATATTCGAAATGATATACGTCCATTTGGTGGAACTTCTGTCGTCTTTGGTGGTGATTTCCAGCAGATTCTTCCTGTTGTGATTAAAGGCGGACGAGAGCAGGTTGTTGGAGCATGTCTCCAGCGATCACGACTGTGGCGACATGTTGAAAAGCTGCACTTGACTCAAAACATGCGGCTTGGTGGTCTCAACACACGCCAAGAAGATAAGGACTTTGCACAATGGCTTCTTGATGTTGGACATGGGAGGAATACCAATGCTGCTCAAGAGCTGGAACTCCCTGCTGTTATGAAGCCTGCCAATACTGTTGAATCCATGATTGACACAATTTATCCTGGCATCTCCGCTATACCTCCAGATCATCAGCGGGACAAATATTTTCTGGAGCGCACAATTCTCTCAGCACGGAATGATGATGTTGATGAACTGAATCAGATGTTACTTGACAAATGTCAGGGAGAGGAAAAAAAAATTCACAGGGCTGACTCTTTGGTCACAGAGGAAGGAGTTGACAGTGGTTTCCAATATCCTATTGAATATCTCAACACTATTCGTGCCTCTGGATTGCCCTTGGCCAAATTAGCATTGAAAGTTGGATGTCCAATCATGGTACTTCAAAACCTTGATCCAGCGCGTGGTCTCTGTAATGGATCCCGAGGAATTCTCACCAGAGTTGCTGCTCATGTCCTTGAAATTCACCTCATTAGTGGTGAACATAGTGGCAAAAAGGCTTTTATCCCACAGATCTCAATTACTCCTTCATCTGAACAAATTGCTTTTGAAATGAAACGACGGCAATATCCAGTTCACCTTGCATTTTCCATGACAATCAATAAAGCCCAGGGCCAGTCTGTGGATAATGTTGGTCTTGACCTCCGCACCGATGTCTTTGCCCACAGTCAACTCTATGTGGCACTTTCTCGATGCACTTCAAGCCAAAGAATCAAAGTGCTTTTCAAGAATGATATCATGGTGACCAAAAATATTGTATACCCAGAGGTGCTTCTTTGAAGGTGGTATGTATTTGACTAAATGATTGAGAAAATGCTTAACCAAATTTTTGTAGGCCAAAATGTGTAGATTACTCAGATATATTATATAAATTAATTTTTGCCTATGTGAAATATTTTCCTTGACTTTTGATTACTGAGATGTGACTCCTGGGGTTTGGGGCGGAGCCCCAACAAGCTGTCGACCCTGCCGGAGGCCGGCTGCGAGCGGAAAAGCTTGTGCAAGAACAAAGAAGCAATCGCCACACGTGGTCACGTGGCCAACCAGTGAATGTCCGCGGCTTTGTTAATGATAGACAAGTCAGCACAGGAGAGTCATGCTTTTGAAGTACAGATCATGTCAAAGGCCACAGATCTGTGTGTCAAAGAAGCCAGTCGATTGACTGATACAGCTCGGAAGGGAGAATTTTATAAAGAGGCTAAATTACTTCACCTCCCATCCCACTCTGTCACAATTGAACTCTTACGTTCATTTTCCATTCCTAAACTTCTCCAGCTGTATGATTGTACTACCCCATACCTCCAGGCTCTCTTAAAGGCAGTTATTGGCAAGAAAACTGCAGATTCAGAGGAAGATTTGGTTCAAAGACGGCAACGAAAACCAGATATGGTACTATTAGATAGTCTCTTATAAACAGACACTATAACAATTCTAACTCGTACCTCATTTGTTATAGTCTGTCAGTAAGGTCGATTGAATGATCGGTCGCACCGCTATTATATAATCTCAAAATCTTTGGACAGCGATATACCGTTTTGCGACGCATCTTTCATGAATTTGAGGCTTTGGAACCCTTCATAGAGCCAAAATGTCCAACCTGCCCAGCGAAAGTGTGGTGACAGAGGTCCAGAAGCACGATGCCGAATTTTGATCCCGCGGTGAACGGTGTGCTCGGGATCTATGGCTAAAACACTCAAAACACGAAAGCAGCTTGGTGCGACATGCTTTCGTGATAAGGTCAGGGATCCACTGGATGTGGATCTCTAACACTAATCACCCAAAACACACACTACACCAACTACTAAACTATGCTTGTAAGCATCCAACATAGACGATCCGACGAGTTGCGTTCCTCGACTTTCAATTGATATCAACTGGTGGTTGATATCTCATTCTTGGGTCAGGAGTGGATGCAATCTCAGAAGCTGAAGTGCGAGCTGCACTTGAGCTAGTGCGATGCTCTGGGTCTGTGTTATCGAGAATGTGGCAAAACTAGGCTTTCAACCGAAGGTTGAACATCCTTCATTGCAACAAGGTTGGATTTAGAGTCTCCAAGACTATCAAATGCTTATCACAAAAATGCCCCTGAGCCCAAATGCAAGTACACGTTGTATCCTGTTCCAATGCGTCCCCTGATATCACAATAATCACGTCGGTACCCTTTGTTCTCCCTTGATAGCCTGCCAAAATGTAGTTGATTGTGGTATTTAATGATACTTGGGGTCAAAGACCCAAGCACAACAGTAAACATCTTGATCGACACCCCCAGCGCAGAGGACACAAGGCCATGCTAGTTGGGGTGCTGCATCAGTGCCTACTATCGTACAGAAGCCCTCCTTATATACAGTACAAAACTGGCTTACTCTACTATGATTATGCTACTCCAAAGATGGTTTGTAAGTGTCCAAGCCTTTCACATGATTAATATGTATTGAGTCGAGTCAGAGTGAGTCAGAACGAGTCAGTGCGATGTCATGGACGACACCTGTCGAGATGGTTGCCTTCAGATATTTAATTGGAGCCCCTAGTTGTCACCAAAGTCTCCTAACCAAATATCCAGTGCAGACCACACATCTCTCCCTTGAGAACGATGTCCAGAACCATGTTCTAGCATTCTGTAGCTTTCCAATGATACCAAGAAGTCCAGGAGACACCAAGTGGTTCCCACAATAAATGGGTTCCCATTTGGTTTCTATGTGATCACAGTCTGTCTCTTCAACTGTGCAGGCCTCTCCCTCGAACAGAGTATCCAGAATCGAGTTCTAGGACTCAATAGCTTTCGATTGATACCTCTAAGTCCTCGGTAGGACCAGTGCCTGGTTCAGAAACCTTATGCTGAACTTCGATCTTCCTAATTCAGAAGATCATGATGATATCGGTGATATCCGATCAAAGCATGATCGCCATGTTGGCCAGCCAGACTTGATCATATTTCGCAGCATGGGTCATGTTTCGTGATAAGATAGAGTCCAGACTATCCACTCTAGATGTTTCGTGATAGTGTCTGTCCTCCCTTTTGCCAGATAGTCCTTTTGGGTATGGACTGTTCCCAATAAGTGACCACTCAAGACTCATAGACTACATGTTTCGTCTATGCTCTTAGTGTCTGATGCTACATGCCGGATTTACTGATAGAGACATACACATTCCATGTATAGCCTCCTAATGGTGCTCCTTTTGTCTATTTTCATGCATGCTTCAAAACACGGCTTATCAGCGGCACATGGAAAAGTCCAAAGATGTGATTTGGGTGAAAATGGGTGCGGGGTCGCTGTTTTGAAGACAATGTTCGCTTGAAAATGAGTATCCAAGACATCTTCTCTCCCAATATTTGTGGAAAGAGCAGCTTCAACAGCTGAATATTGAGGGAAGAATTTGAAACTCCGACGATTACATAATAACAGCGCGACCTATACACAATCGCGCGGTTAACTACAGACTAACTATTAGATTATATTTGCATTTATTCTGGTTTAAATTCAAATAATCCAGTGGCGCACAATGATTACATCTATGCTCTTGAATTTACGGAGTAGAGAAACAAACCTTCATCCTGCAATGAACTCCCTGCTTCTTTGGGATGGTAGAGTTCCCAAATGAGTTGTTCAAACTCTGAATCATTACGTGTTCTGCACATCTTATCATTGGCAAACAAAGGCTATTGGCAGCATCTCTAAGAACAAATATTGCCCAGTGCCGGAGATCAGAGGATGTTTGCAAAACATGCAATAAAACATCACAAGATCTGGGAGTTGGGATTGCCACGGATTTTGCTGCGATCAATGCTGCGATCAATGCCACCGGCAGGCGGCAAACTTTGGCGGACTTTGAATTTGTTCCCATCATATACGCCGCCAAACACAGCCTACGCGCATTGCAACTCTCCTCTTCCCCTCCTTCATCTTGCCGCGTCCCCCCCCATCTTCTTCCACAATAATGAATCCTTTGTGACATCCAACGGAAATTGCTGCCCCTACCACGGCAAACAGCTCGTCGTGAAGGTCGCCAAGGGCGGCGAGATGCCTCAATACTCTCTTCTTCGCACAGCCTAAGGATGTCATCCTTGAGAGCTTGAGAACAGAGAGGAGGCGTGTAAAGGTTGAGATGTGTGTGTGAAAGAGAGGTACGGGACGCCAGTGTCGCGTCACAGTGCTGCGATATTATATATAGGACAGGAGATGTCGCGACACTGCTGCCCCTGTGCCGCTGATACTAAATTGATGGCCATGCATTATTTATTTGGCTAAATGCTGGGATCAATGCTGCCGATCATGCTGGCGATCCCATCAGTCCCAACTCCCAGATGCTCTCTGAAACATGTGTCTCAGATCTTGGCTGAAGAGATGGAAATATTTTCTGCATATCATAATGTCTTCCCTGCTTTTGCTTGTAATTGAACACTACTTCAAAGATGTTCTGAAAATTCCTGCAGAAATATTTGAAAATAGAAACTTCTTTTTACTTGGTGACAGACTCACTACTGCTCGAGATTGTGCAGCTCAAGATCAGCGGGCACTTGATCGCTCTGAATACCATCTGAACCATTTAGCCAGTTTTGCAGCCATTAGTGGTCTTATGCATTTTGTTATGAATCAGACTCATAATATCGGTAAAAACACATGGGGAACTCGTTCAAAGGATGCTGTCAGTCTCTCTACTTTGTTAGAGAAACTGCCAAACAAGGGTAATATCAATTTGCACAAAATTGATTTTTATGCCTGGCTCAGGTTTTTTGACATCGTTCTCCGAGGACTTGTGCTCCGGGCAGCAATGGTACTACTAAATCTGATCATTTGGTTGTAGACTTGTTTGTACAGGTTTACATCAACTTTGTGAACTAGGGAGAACTGTACGACACAGTCAGTACAAGCTCTCACTGAGTTCGTCGTAAGAACCAGTAAATTATATTTACCTGTACGACACAGTCAGTACAAGCTAAGTAGATAATAAGTAGTTGTATGGTACAATTAGTGGAATAGACGTACCTCTCACTGAGTTCGTCGTAAGAACCAGTGAGAGGAAAACGTGATGTCGAAAATAATTTAGCTTGGCACGGACACGTGCCTGGACGCGTAGCTCAATGTACACATGTTAACAAACTTGCAGGGCCTGAAGGTGGTCATGCAAAACATCTTCAGCACCATGTTCTTCGGTCACGACACCGACATCACAATGAACTACCTCCCGGCTATCTTGAGAATATGGCTGCAATGTCCAATGCTGATGAATTGGAGGAAATGTCAGCAGAGTTGGAGGAGTTAGACCGAGAGCATGAGCTTGACAACGAGCGACCACAACTTACATTACTTGAGCAGCTAGACGAAATGATGCAAACATATTTTGATTCATATGATGAATACGAGTAGTTGTACTACTAATCATATGTAAAGCTAGAGGTCTGGGAGTCCGGATCCTGTGATAAATCCATTGCAATTATTTCCCCCGTTTGAAGCATTTTCTGCTTCCGTTTCCGAGTTGTCGATGGTTGTGTTGCAGAATTTGCTTTGGTGGTGGTCAAGCTTGTTTCTATTTCAGCTGGTGCTGGAAGAACATTAAGTTCTCAGCAAATTTCCTGTACAGCTTCAAAGAGGCAACCTGAGAGGGCAGTCCAATGAACAATATGGGTATAGTGTTTGAGATCATCCACTGAATGAATTTTGCTAGTATGCTTAGAGATCTCCTCAAGATCTGAGTCCGAAACTAGTGACTTGGGCCCATAGCTTGGCCACTCTACTCTCCAGTACTTTTTCCAATGATTGAGCCTCCACTCAATCAGTTTGCTGTAGATAGTGTCCTGCTGCAAAGCTGTTGTCTTGACAGAGAGTGATTCTGATTCAGGCAGTGCAAAATTGACCTCAACCCATTTGTACTCCTTTGAAAGTCTGTAGTTGGGATCACATCTGTTGCAGCAGTTGAATGAAGTGTCGCGAGTGTAGTCACTTGGATTCTCCAGATGCCTCTGAATAATTTCCTCTGCACAAGTCATGGACTGAACCAGTTCAACCATACCTGGATCTTGATCTCCAGGATTTCCACTGTAATGTCCCCTGCTAGCATTTGGGGCTCGACAATAATTATGCCAACACTCTGCTCGCCTGCAGCTCGTCCCCCCGGTCCCGCTGTTGGTCAAAGCCTGGGATGGTAAGACCACGGCATTTGTATTGTATAACACGACGGACCCTGGGAAATTTCATTCCTGCACTGATTCTTGATGATCCCAATAAAATGCTTGTTTTGCCATTCCGGAAATCCTGAAGTGCCATGTCTTGGTGGCGGGATGAGAGGTCAGAATGGATGATATCTACAGCATGAGTGGGAATACCCATGTAAGCTGCTCGGGAAAATGCTCACCAGAACATTTCTGTGAGTAGCTGAAGATCATCACAGTACACAATGGTTTTGACCAGGTCAGACTCTTTGCAGCTCAGTGGAAGTATAAATGCAATATCAAGAAAGCTTTGGATTTCATGTTCCATTGGCACAATCATGGTTGACAATTCCGGGCGGAAGTTTCGAAGATTAATCAAGTGGTAGTCAGGATGGAGTCCTGCATATGTCATGAGTGAAGCACAGAAAGCTTCTGGACAGGTAGCAGAGAGGCAAATTAATGGCACATCATGCCCACATCAGCCATTTGACATTTTGCTTGCGGCTTTTCGGGGCTTGTGGGCTTGGCAGCCGCTAAGTGAGCTAAGCGACAAGCTCGCAAGGTCTAAGCGGGCAAAAGGTGAGTGAAAAAGACCTCTTTTGAAAGGCGGGATGCACCTATGCATTCGGCCAGTGTCAGAATTAACCTCTCTGAAAGTGCTGGACCTTTGCCCAACATGCTCAGTGGCGCTGCAAGCCACATAACACAACATAATTTTAGCCGTATTTGACAGCTTGTGAAACTTCTGACATAGGTTTGTGATCTTGTCGTCTTGTGGCCTTTTCAAGGCTTTTCGGGCTTTTTTGGGCTTGTACAAGGTCACAAGCTAAATGTCAAAAGTCTGATGCAACAATATTCCTGAGTTGGTAAATGCGTGAATAAGAGGGCCTCCAGGTTTGGCTCTCATGCACGAGGTGGACTTCATCAATGTAAATGGCTGACACCCGCTGCCGCCATGACCTGGAATGTAAAAGTCGGGCAAAGGACGGGCTCTCGAGTGTTTCTGGACAAACATAAAGCACCATCATCTCGCCTTTTGCTGCTCTCTTATAGTCAGCTTGACTATTCTGCTCTGAATAGATAAAAATAGATTGGATTTGTCCTGTTTGTCTCCTGTGGAGGCGTGAGGACCGATTTTGAACCTGAATTGAAATACATACAGCTGTTCACCCTCTTGTCCCAGACTTGTGAAAGGTGTAAAAACCAGAGAAATGCCTTCTTTTCTTGCAGCGAGGGGGAGAGTCCAAGTGAGTGATTTTCCAGACCCGGTAGGTGAGATCAAGACACAATCCCCTCTGCGCATCAAGACAGTATTGCAGACCTCCACCTGGAATGCATGGACACAAACACCAGCAGGCAGCAGATTGCTTTCAACTGCAACTTGATTCCATTCATAGGGATCAAGAGCAGTTGTGTAATTGAGAGATTTTTTCTGAGAGAGATCAAAGGCAGTCTGAGTCGGAGTCCCCGGATTGTTCAAGGCATAGGATTTGTAAGGTGTAGCTTTAGGTGTAACCTCATAACCACTTCTATATCGCCAATGACCTTTTACAGGAGCTAGAGGATTTCCAGCAGTAGGAGTACCCAGGTCAGCAGGTATTGCCTGAGAGGTGCTTGTACTTGCACGGAATGGTGTAGAATTAGGGGTGACGTAGCATGTTCTCGCCTTGGAGGCCAGTTGAGTGGAGTATTGGGGTCCATTTGGTCAGTATGTGGGCCTACTAAGTGCCTTTGGAGAACTGAAGGGAGTACAAAATGTGTCGAGGTTATATATCTACGAACATGCGGAAGACACGTGCATGGGCAAGAGCCAGAAACACGCTGAAAACATGTGCTGAACACATGTCAAGTCCGTGGGAAAATGCCATCAAAATTGATAGAGCAATGGTACGGTTAGGTGGCCGCTGATTGTTCCAGACTGTCATGACAGGGTTTCCAGATTGGGATGTCATGACAGTCTGGTCACGAGACTAGGCCGTTTCGATCTTTGACAATCTCAATTTGGTACCAGCTAGGTTGTTGACTATTCCCAGTTTGTCCACTTTGTAAGACTCAGATGAGTCTAGCAGGAATATAGTTGTACGAATATCCGTAGCGAGTTTCTAGACGGATTATAATGTGGTAAAGACCCGTAAACACGGTCACCTTGCAATTCAGCAAAGGTGAGATACAGTGAGATAAGGGTCTGTCCTTCTCAATACAAGTTCTGTAGACTCGTCAGTATATTGAAGGCAATACTTATCTTAACAAGGGCTTGGTCAGCCACTTCGCGGCCTCCCATCCCCTTTGTGCAACTTATTATTAAGAGACCGCCCAGTGTGACCAAGGCCTGTGCAATGGGTGGGAGAGAAGGAGAAATTTGCTACATCATTGTGGCGCGTGGGCAGTGCTTGTCAGATTGCTGTCAGAGGTTATTGGATGGTGACGGCAAGCCGCCATCAACGGCAATGATACGGAATGATTGAGCCGGTTGTCTTGGCAGATGCAGATCAAGCCTGGCAGTTCAATATCAAGGTGGCAGGGACAGGCATCAGCGGAGTTTAAAGCGGAGTGGCTTCGGACGGACACACATAATTTTATAAAGAGAGTGATGTCGCCCAATGCCCAAAGCCTTCGGGGTCTCGGAGTAGCTCAACGAGGGTAAAAGACCAGGTGTAGGTGCAAAGTGGATGATAAGAGTGATAGTAATCATGTGATGTACATACATGTGACTCGTAGCTAAAGAGTAACTAAAAATAGGACTACCGTTCCTTACAACAATGATTTTTGTTGTCTTCACTCATTTCAGCACCAATTTCGACCTTAAAGGTGTGAACAGGTGTGCTTATGTCAGGGTGTGAGTGGATCCACTCACACGGACCAGCTAGATAAGGAGTCTGATTTTTCACGTTTTTATGCGCATATGATAACTCCTGTTAAGTCGTTGCAGTTTTCAATGGTGCCAATAGGGAGCTGTGCCGCATGCAGTCACGCAAAACTCTATGTATGCACTGCGCTTTTTGAGCGATCTTCCAGAAGGGAGTGGGGGATAAGCCATGGTGAGAGATATCCAAAAAGTGGGTTACTTTCCTTTGCACTTTGAAATTCACCACTGATCCGTTTGCTTGACAAGTTACCAAGAGGTCATCGCTGAGATGGTTCTCACGAAAGATGGATGTCGCATCGTTTGGGATTTACTTCTAAAAGGAATGGCCAAAGTAATTTCATCCGAAATGCTGGTTACCATTATTCTTAGTTTTTTTTATTGTAGGATCGGAAACAAATTATGGAAGCCATCCAATGTCACATGGAACACATTTGTCTCGACAAAGAAGCCTCAGCTTGTCCTTTTCGTAGCGCTCGACGCCATCAAGTACGTTCCGTCCTTACTTTTCGATACCAAAACTTATGCTCTTCTGTCAGAAGGACGAAGCCAGCTTCTAATACGCTCACGTCCGGAACGACTCCCTCAAACTCCTACGTGATGCTCCACACCTCCCCACAAGTCCGGCACTTGTTCACCTGCCTCTTTGTCCCTCACATTTCTCCCCTCCGTGGATCACCATGCTAGCCGAAATGGACGAGACATGTACGCGAATGAGCAAAAGGAGCGTTGAGGCGAGATGAGAAAAGGTTAGGGAATTAGCGAAGAGGAAAAGGGCACAGAGGCTGCCGGCGGAAGTTGTTGATTGCGAGAGGTTGGTTTAGCTGCTTTCTCTTTTCGGGTTTTGATCACGTATACATGTGATCACTCTTTTTTGTACTACATAAATCCACAGCATCATGCACACTCCCTCATGCAATATGCTTTTCCTGTCCCTCGCCAGGCGCACCTCCACCCAATAGACCTACTGCACACATCGAGAGCGTACAAAATGATTCCCCGAGGGACCACTTGGAGTCAATCTCGGAGCGTCTCGTCATGGGATACCATTGCGCTTTCTGTCACTATATACGCACTGTGGGCCAAAATGACGTTGCGGGGATGCACAAGAGAGAAGCAGGAATGGGATGTTCATTATTGCCGAGTTGTGCAAGGGAATGAAAGACCCTCAGATGATGAGACAAATTTACCCAAGTACCAACCCCCAAATAACTCTTGATGAGCTGGATCACTGCTGAAGCAGATGAAAATAGTGTAGTATTTCCTTCAACTCATATAGTTACGTGTCACACAGCCAAAATCTACGAAATTTTTCATAAGTCACTAGGACCCCTGTTTATCCCATGGGACCCTAGCCCCTTGTAAGTCTGACACTTACTTACATTGATTGATGAAACCTGGTCCAATTATTACTAACCATCTTTGATGGATGATCCCAGTATTTAAACCTTTCCCATTGGTTGTACTTGTTTATCTTGTCTTTCACTTACACTACGACAATCTAGGTTACTATTTCTTTTTATGTATTCCTATCTTGTCTTTCACTTACACTACGACAATCTAGATCACTGTTCCTGTCTTTCTGTCTGAATCAGTGAGGACGCATTGCCGGCGTCCTTTCACTTTTTTTTTGACAACGAACACATACCCACCGGTGCCTTTGACAGCCTCCTCACTGTCTTGTCACACTCCAGCCTTCGACAGCCTCCACACTGTCTCGTCGCACTCCATCCACTCCTACTCCCCTCCGCACCAGGCAGTGGGCTCGGAATCACCCCTCTGCCACCACAGCATCCACCCCATCATCCCCGGGAGAAGCAAGATCAGTATCACCGAGTTCCCCGAGATCTTTACCACTTCCATCTGATCCTTTCCCACCATCAATCTTGCTGTCAAACTCGACTTCTGACAGTGACAGCGACATTGACAGCGACATTGACAGCGACATTGACAGCGAGATTGACAGTGACATTGACAGCGACATTATGACACCTCCGATCAATAAACCTGTACTGGCAACCATCACCCATCCAAAATCTGATCGTTGCCCCATTCTGGAAGCTGGTGTTATCACTCCCGAGATCCTCCAACAATGGCGCCGTGCTTGTCAGAAATATCTCAAGAACAACAAGGATCGTACTGCTGATGACCTGGTCAGCTATGTAGCAGATGAGATGCGCGAGCCTATCTTGGAGAAGTGGTACATGGCTAGCCAGACCCGTATAGATGCCCTGAAGCTGGATGCCTACATCTTGGAGCTTGGATCCCTAGTTTTGGAAAAGGGATGGGAAGGAAAAATGCGCCGCAAGGTGCTAGGTGCAAGGATGACAGCTGGACAGACATTTGCAGATTGGGCCTATGACATCCAGAACATCAACGCTATTCTTTCACAGGCTGCACCAACCTATGCTGTTGGCAGCCCCGAGTTGAAAAACATCCTTGATGCTGGTCTTACAGAAACTCTTCAGCAGGATCTTGATACTGAGCCTGTCCTCTCTACAGAGCTCAATGCTTGGATCTCTGAGGTCAAGGGACGTGATGACCGTCTCAAGTTTGAGACTGGACGCATGCAGGAAATTATTGATTCTCAGCCTACAAAACCATCCTCAAAGGGGAAAGTCTCTTTAGCTGAGCGTCTTTCATCACCAAAACCATCTCTGGCCTCTAGGCTCACCTCACCCCCTCCAAAGAACACCACACCAAAATGCCCGGGCCTGACTGATCCAGAGAAGGTTCTCCTTGACCTTCATGATGGATGTCGCCGCTGTCGCAAATTCTATATTGGGCACCGTACGCTGAACTGCGACGGTGAATTCCCAGATGCAGCTACCTACCGTACTCTTACATATGCAGATGCTGTAGCTCAAGCTGCTGCTCGGGGGAAAACCCTCCGAGTCAAGCGTGAGCCAGCTGCTGCCATTCACCACTCAAAGAATATTCTTGCCACCGACTATGAAGAATCTGATTCTGACCGTGATGGGTACGTCTTGGCCCCTCTGACTGTCCCCCATCTGTATGCAAATGTCACCCTTTCTGGCCCTTCTATCTCTGAATTTCCTATTCCTGTTCGCTCACTGCTGGATATTGGTTGCCCCTCCATAGTTATTAGTGACCAGCTTGTCAAACAGCTTGGTCTTCGACGATTTCCTCTTCCCGCTGAAGAGGATAATCTGTCGTCACTATCGGAATCACCATTGAGCTGCAGAGAATATGTGAAGTTGAAGGTGTCATCAACAGATGGGAATTGGACTTCTAGGGTTGTCAGAGCTAAGGTTAATGTTGGTCTATGTATACCATTGATATTGGGAATGCCATTTTTATCTGGAGAATATATTGTCATTGATTCTGCATGTCGCACTGCAGTTGATAAGCGTACTGGCTTTGATCTGCTCAATAATCCAATTCATCCACCTCGTCAGTGGACACCCGAATGGACTGTACCAGCACCAACTCCAAAGAAGCCAAAGCGCAAACCTGTGTTATCGGAACCTATTCCACTTGGCTCTAGTGCTCTCCTGCCAATCAGTGTCATGTTGCAGGTCAAAAATCGCATTGATGACCTGGACTTGCAAAAACTTCTCAAGGATGAGGATATCCGTTTGAAAACTAAACATGCCGATGTTTTCCCTCTCCGTTTACCAGACAATACTGCTGATCTCCCTGGAGATATACTACACCGTATCCGACTGAAAAACCCTTCAATCACCGTGAAGGGGAAAACATATCAACCTGCACGAAAAAATCTGGACTCATGGAAGCGAATGCTTGATGAGCATATTGCTGCTGGTCGAATGCGACCATCTTCTTCAGAGTATTCTTCACCTGCATTTGTAGTCCCAAAATATACAGGTGGAGTTCCAGATCCCTCCATTGATCCTCGTTGGGTCAATGACTACAGAGAACTGAACAAGAACACAATCCGAGATACCTTTCCTCTGCCAAGAATCGATGATATTCTAGCAGATTGTGGTCAAGGAAAAATCTTTGGCAAGATGGATATGACCAACAGTTTCTTCCAGACTAGGGTCCATCCAGATGATGTCCATTTTACTGCAGTTCGAACTCCATGGGGACTATATGAATGGCTAGTAATGCCTCAAGGAGGCTGCAATGCTCCCTCAACTCACCAGAGACGTGTTACAGAAGCCTTGCGTCACTTGATTGGAAAAATCTGTCATGTCTATGTTGATGATATTATCATCTGGTCTGATTCCATTGAAGAACATACACAGAATGTTGAACTTGTGATTGAGGCACTCCGCAAAGCCAAACTCTATTGTAATCCTCGCAAGTCCCAACTCTTTGCAACAGAAATCAGTTTCTTAGGGCATGTTATCTCTGCCCAGGGAATCTTTGCAGATCCTAAAAAGGTGGAACGAATTGTGCAATGGCCTCAGCCTAGATCTGCTACCGATGTCCGAGGATTTCTTGGACTAGTTCGCTATATTGCAACTTTTCTGCCCAAGCTGGCTGAACATACATCTCATCTCACGCCTTTAACAACCAAAGAGGCAGAAAAATCCTTTCCCATCTGGACTGATGCACACCAAAAGGCATTTCAGGCCATAAAAGATATTGTCATTGGTCGTGACTGTCTTACCGTTATTGATTATGAGGACTCTACAAAGACAATCTATGTCACCACAGATGCCAGTGATCGCCGCACTGGTGCTGTTCTGAGTTTTGGAAAGACTTGGGAAACTGCTCGCCCGGTTGCCTTTGACTCCTATCAGTTGAATGCAGCAGAAAAAAATTATCCTGTCCATGAGAAGGAACTCCTTGCTATAGTGAAGGCACTGAAGAAATGGAGAAGCTCATTACTCAATGTCCATTTTAAGGTTATGACAGATCATCGTACCTTGGAATATTTCCAGGCTCAGAAGGACATGTCTCGCCGGCAGTCCCGTTGGTCCATGTATATGGCCGACTTTGACTATGAGATCCACTATGTCAAAGGAGAAGATAATTCTGTTGCAGATGCTCTATCCCGTCTGCCCAACCTTGAGGATGAAAGTTCAGAACTGACACCTCTGGTTGCAGCTGTGCTGCTATCACAGACACATCTACCTCAGAGAGATCGAATTCCTGCTGCTGCAGGGACTCTCAATATATCTGCTGATGAAGAATTTCTACGTCGGATCTCTGCCGCGTATGATACAGATGAATTCACTAAGCAGCTTGAAACTGGTATCACAGCTGGAAGCATCTCAGGTGTCCGCAGAAGCCCTGGTCAGAACCTAGTATACATTGGTGACAGGCTAGTCATTCCTAGGGATCCTGCAGTACGGGAACTTCTCTACCATCTAGCCCATGACTCCCTTGGACATTTTGGGTTCACAAAGAGTTATGCCGCACTGAGAAATTCATTCTATTGGCCCAACATGAGGCGTGACCTTGAGGATGCATATATTCCCTCATGTGTTGACTGCCAGCGGAATAAAAGTCGAACAAAGAAACCTGTCGGGCCTTTACATCCACTTCCAGTCCCAGATGGCCGATTTGAAAATGTTGCATTAGACTTTATTGGGCCCTTGCCTACTGATGAGGGTTTTGACATGATTCTAACTATGACCGACCTTATGGGTGCAGATGTACAGATCGCTGCTGTACACTCTGATGATACTGCAGAACAGACTGCACTGGTTTTATTCAATGAGTGGTACTGTGAAAATGGGTTAATGAAAAACCTAATCTCTGACCGGGACAAGGCATTTACATCCAAACTCTGGGAAGCCTTACACAAGCTTACTGGGGTGAAATTGAAGATGTCTACATCTTACCATCCGGAAACAGATGGAGGGAGTGAACGCACTAATAAAACAGTTGTTCAGGCTATTCGCTACCATGTAGACCGAAATCAGAAGGGATGGTGTGCTTCACTACCACGAGTTCGCTTTGCCATAATGAATTCACTTAATGCGTCTACTGGATTTTCACCATTCCAGTTGAAATCCGGTCATTCCCCACGGATTATTCCAGCTCTTACACCTGCCATTGGTGGAGAGACTGTAGAGGAATTGGATGCTCGGTCACTCATTGAAAAGCTTGAGTTGGATGTACAAACAGCTCAGGACAGCTTGGCAGCTGCTAAAGTCAGACAGGCTTATCATGCAAATATGCATCGCACAACTGAAGATGTATACCAAATTGGTGACCGAGTTATGCTCTCAACTGCGAACCGCCGTCGTGATTACAAGCGAGCTGGAGCTAAACGAGTAGCCAAATTCATGCCTCGAGATGATGGTCCATATGAAGTAGTCAAGGCCTTTCCAGAGCGTTCTGAATACACCTTGAAACTTCCAAACAATCCTCAGCTGTTCCCAGGATTTCATGCTCACCTACTGAAACGCCACATCCCTAATGACCCTATACTCTTCCCAACTCGTGAACCAGCCCGACCAGGTCCAGTCATTACACCTGATGGTGCAGTTGAATGGACAGTTGAGAAGATAGTGGATGAACGAAGACGTGGACGTGGCAAGCAATACCTGGTGCGCTGGGATGGATATGGCCCAGAATTTGATGAGTGGGTCCCTGGTCGAGAAATGGAGGACACAGTTGCACTTGATGTTTGGGAACAAGAAGAAGAGTCTTGACCCATTCAAATTTTTTGAAGTGGGGGAGGGTGTAAGTCTGACACTTACTTACATTGATTGATGAAACCTGGTCCAATTATTACTAACCATCTTTGATGGATGATCCCAGTATTTAAACCTTTCCCATTGGTTGTACTTGTTTATCTTGTCTTTCACTTACACTACGACAATCTAGGTTACTATTTCTTTTTATGTATTCCTATCTTGTCTTTCACTTACACTACGACAATCTAGATCACTGTTCCTGTCTTTCTGTCTGAATCAGTGAGGACGCATTGCCGGCGTCCTTTCACCCCTGTACCGGACAAAAATCTGAGATTCTGACCTCAAATCCTACGTTCTGGCCGAGCACTGCCAACGGATCAAATTACCAAAAGGGACTGGCTACAAAAGGTTCAGTTCGTACGACCATGTCACACCCCAAACCACCTTACAAATTGAATGAAATACTACAGTATGTTCGCTAGTCAATACTGCAAATAATGAGCTCATGTTAGAGTGTACTCGAAACACTACCCAGCAGTCACTGCATTCAGAGGCCCTGGCGGCAGAGGCTGTGCCAACGGCCGGCGGCAGACGTCAGCACAGCTGGGCGTCGGCACAGTGGGTCGCCGTGTGTCGCCCTCTGCCGCCATCAACTTCTGCCACTGATTTCTACACTGGGCCTCCCGTGCCACTTTCAAAGACTTTCAGAAGCAAAACACTGGTTTGTTGCAAGAAAACACTATCCGCCGTTGCACGGTTTGATGCCCGTGATGTACTCCCACGTCTCGCTTAGCTTGAAGATGGCGGTGGACCGCACTAACCGAGACATGGGAGTGCCATCACGGGCATCAAACCGCGCGTTTTCTTTTTTCTTATGCTCTGTTATTTTGTGCAAACTACATGACTGGAGTTAAGTGGAGGACACAGACCTTTGCAGAGGGTGGGCGACAGACTTGTGTCGACGCCCGGCGGCGAACCAGCGGCTCATGTCAGCACAGCTGTGCTGATCTGATGGCGTCAGGGTCTGATGCCCCCCGGCGGCAAAGGGTGGCACAGGACGGCATGCCGTGACGCCAAGCCGGTTGAATGCAGTGAGTGACGGCATGGGGCCTCGGGGGGTCAGAGTTAGGTTAAACTACTTTATCTTGGTTTGGATACAGTATTTCCTTTCTTTACAATAACTTTTGTGGCAACGGGGAACTTGGGAAGCGAAATTTTAGCCTCATTGTCCTTAGCGGTTGAGCCTTAGTCACTAAGGACAATTGCACCCGCGTGATCGGATCAACGAGATCAACCGCACCGCCCAGCGGCTGGATACAATGAATTGAGACATTCTTGTACTCTCTTACCGTGGCTTACGGGAGCTTCCAGTAAATGTTGAGAGGCATAATATAGTTTTAATTGAGCTTTCTGCCTTCTCGAATTTTTTTTCCTGGAATGGGGATGTTGCGTTCTGAGGGAGGAGCGCGACAAATTGAAACTCCGCTTGCCAAACCAATGATGTGACATTTTGTGACCTTGGAGACCTTTCCCTCCACAACGCGAAAACAGCATCCCAGTAAAAAATTCTGAAGGGAGGGAAGATTTTCAAACACTGTATTAAGCTGAATTTTTTTTTATTGGAGCTTTTGGATACTTTCTAGGCCCAGAATAGTTAGGTTCACTAACTTTTGATGGATCTGGACGCTGTTCGCAATGCCTTCCTCTCGCCATTTCCCTTAGATATTTTGCTAATTCATAATCGACTAGTACATGTACCTACCACAAAAAACCCCGAAGCAAAAGAGGAAGAAACAAAGGACAAAAATCCGAATTTCTGACCCATTGTGCCAATTCATACCCCATGGGCTAAATAGTAGGTAATTGCCGAGATGCGGCAGTACGCGATATCATTGGAAGATATGATCGTTGTTTATCTTGAAAGATGATTGGCTGTCCTTAGTTCTATAGGAGGCTTTTCCTCCGGTAGGACTAGGCCTCTTGTAATCACTGATCCATCAAATGCCGGCTTGGGACGCGGAAAAATTCAAGTGTTATACTGTATGCTATGATGAATTTGGGTCCGGAATAACTGCCGGTAAGTGTTCCGATATTATCCTGAAATCCCTCCCTCTTTTCCCTTTTTTTCTCTCTTCTCGCAACTTGATTGTTTTGATTTTTTTCGTTCTCTCAACCGACATAGGCCATGGGCCAAATTTTAGTTCAGATTGCGCGTCATCAGAGCAATTCAAGTTCGATATTACAAAAACATGCAACATTCGTAGACATGTGTTCGTACAGAAGATGGAAAAGGAGTAAAAGCTGAAAGCACAAAACTTCAAGGTCCACGGACGGTACAAGGGTGAAAAGCAACACTACTTAGAGCTCAACCCCGGTCGGGAACTTGCCAAATATGAAATCGTGGTCATACTCCCTCTTCAACTCCTGAAGTCGACGGTAGTTTTTACCGTAGTAGAGGTGTTGCCCTGCAATTACAATTAGCATAACTTGTATGAGATTAAAAGATATCAACGTACAGTTTATGGTCGTGAGATTGCCATCAATGTAATCGGTGTAAGCACTAAATAAAGGTGAGCATTACAGTGGGGAATTCGGGAAGATGGAAGACGTACCTCCACTGCCATCCCTTAGGCATGGCGGATGTCATACTACCCACCGCATCTAAAAGGAAGGTGAGCTTGATAGATATTACTGGCAGATCATTGACATACTATCTAGGAACTCGAATCCTTCCTGGGGGAAAGGCGGTTTCTTGTCATGAGATGAAGTGTAGAACTGCATTACGAATAAAGCGTTCCTTAAGACGAAGGATGTATGGTTGTATGCAAAAGCGTTAATGGCGGAATTTTTCGATCCCCATAGTTCTATCTGGATAAACCAACCCTATGCCAACAATATCGGAATAAAGTTCCAGGATGGTTTAATCACCATAGAAGAGGCACTCACAGTGGTCGTCGATTGGCCTTGATTAGCAACGACATGCACGAACTTGGTAATGGCCTCTTCAGTTAGTAGATAATCCTGAGGAGTAGCCAGGGATTTCGCGTAGAATGTGTCATGATCATCTGGGTTGGTTGTATTCAATGTTCCTTTGTCACTATGATAAATGAGACTTTCGAGGTAAGTCCCGTTGTGTACGTGTGAGTCAACCGGTTCTGGGTAGTGTTTCAAGAAGCGGTCCAGGATAGCATTAAATTGATCTGCTGGACCATTCCAGGTGCCCGTCAGCGAATGGTTTACGGTTCCAGGGTAAAGGCCACGTCGTAATTCGTGTCTGATGCCGAGTTCGTTGGGTAGGTCAGGTTGGGCGGAAGCGTTCTGGTAAGCAAGGAGGACAGAGATAGACTTCTCGACGTCTAAAATCCAGTTGAATCGATAGGTGGTTGCCGCTTTTGGAATCTCGTGCGTTCGGAAATGCATAGTCGTAACGATCCCAAACGAACCGCCTGCTCCTCTCAATGCCTTTTTAAGGTTTGCATCGTGAGCACACCATCCAAATTCAATGCGATAGCTTACCCAATATATATCTTGATGTGCATGATCCGACGTCTTCACGAACGTCCCGTCGGGAAGGACAGCGTCCATGCCGACAATGTCGTCCAAGGCTAAGCCCCAGATTCTAGAGGCGTATCCGTATCCGCCATAGGCTGATGTATAGAATCATGAGAAAATGATGAAACATTATGAATCAACGGAAACGTCACTTACTGACGTGCCCACCCAGCCCGACGTATGGACAAGTGCCATGCGACACGTCGCGACCGAGAGCGACTAACGCCTGTGCGATATCACCGTTCTTGTTTCCTGTTCCGACAGACGCTACGTTGGTAGTCTTATTGAAGTCGATGCGCTTGAGGTGCATCACGTCGACAACAAGTGAACCATCGCGTCCCCCGATTCCATTGGCAATGTAGCTGTGCTATTTGGAATAATTCAGTTAAATTCCCAACATGAGAAAAAGTTAAAGGAAAACTTACGCCTCCGCTGCGAGCAACGACTGGTACATTGTTCTTCTTCCCGATTTTGACAATCTCCGATACTTGTTGCTCTGAAGTGGGGTATGTCACCGCTGCAGGGTGGAATTCAAAGCGTAGATTGACTTGAGACGTGCCAGTGGTTTGAGTACGCCTAAAACTATCAATGCAATGCCCAATGACTTACAAGCGGCCGAAGCATTAGGATACTTCGCATCTTCAGGGAAAACTGACTCGACGTGAGCAGCCGTCAAGTCAGCTTTTAGGTCGGCGCATACAAGAGACAGGCAAGAAGCAAGCAGGAGAATGATTCGTAAACGAAACATGGTGGGCAAGCAAGCGACAAGGAGTCGAGAGAAAAATCGATCGAGTTAAATATTTCGAAGGACCTGTAAACCGTTACGGCCATCCATCTGGAAGACTCAAATGCCGGAAATCCAAGCCGGAAATGATGCACTTGCATGGGCTAGACCGTGCAAGACAGGCAATATGGATGCAGTCTTATTATGGGTTAATTCTTGAAAAGGCCGCCACCTGTCGCTTCTAGTCTCCATTAGTATCTGAATGACCCGGATCAAGGGATTGACAAGATTCGCAACACTCCTGGGCCGAAGAAGGTCAATCTCAATCCTCGGTACCTCTGCGACCTAAGCAAAGTACGAATACGTAGCAAGAAGGACGAACGTCGCACGAGAAGTAAGAAACGCGGCTTTCCTCACCCCGAGTGGTCACCATGCATTATTCAATGGTACATGCGCGCCATTGTGACTAAAGCGTTAGTCAATTCGGCTTCATCATAAGTAAGCTCTGTTAGCCCTGATCTTCGACGTCCGAATTAGGCGATCTAGAAGCGATAGGGAACCGAACCATCGATCAAGAATAACAAATAGAATTACACCGAAAGACTGTGATGTTGCTCTCGCAACTAGTCTCCAAAACGATGCTTCTGTTTTCCACGGGGAGATCCGTGAGTCATACAGAGAGACAGCCTGAAGGATGTCATAGATTCCGCAATTTTCAGAGGAACATTGGACGCCTCCGGTAAAACCGGGGATTGGCAGGTGCCGGGCTGAACCGTCACTGTGAATCTCAAGGGATCAAGAAAACAGAAAACTAGATGGCTGGTTAAATATTCAGAGGGATACACCCGGGCACATGAACCCTACTTCTTGCCCGTGAACCGACCCATTTATCGACAACAGACTGAATGCAGTAGATTCAATATGCAGCGAAAGAAGTGAATTCTTCTGAATTTTCCTGCTGTTAGCACACAGCAGGAAATCCGCCATTGCTGAAACTCCGATATGAATTTCAATATCTTACGTTGGATGGCTCAAATTTTAGCCCTCGCAGGGCGACAGCTCGAACTGTGAGTGAGGTAATTCCGCACTTGATAGCGGAGAGACGGCTTTTGAACCTTCACCTAATCATCTATTGACAGGGGTATATGAAATCTTCTGTCCGTGGAGATCCTCAGGTCCGAGTTGAACCAGTACACCCAAAATTAGGTGTGGCAATTGGTAGTTTCTCTCACGGCACAATGTGCACATCCGGTCGTACCTCCCGTACGCAAGTGGATTGAAGACGATTCGCAAGGAGTTGACAGACGCAGAGCTTGATCCAGGAGGGCATAATTACCGTGTACCACCGCAATAGACGAAGGAGATCCCACATTCAAAGCCACACCGCCGGAATTCAACACCAAGACTCACGAGATCCGGAGTTCTTCAAACTCCGGTTTTAATTTCTATCTTCCTCTTAATTTGTACGTGAGAGCGACATGGCTGGTGAATGTAAGGAGGCCGAAAATGTGTGCGGGGGATATATTTATTTGACAGACAGCCTGAAGAAGCCAGTTCACTCCTGCTGGTACCGGTTTATGAATTTGCTTCGCTATTGAGTAGTTCTGACGCTTGTGTGCGCGCCAGTTGGGCTTACGACCGCTCAGCTTCCACGCAGTGCACTAAACAGACACATCGGCGTTGTTGGAGTTGCGGGTGGCGTGCTCCGTCGAGTCCCAACACCGGCGCCACTTGGGATTGAGTCCACCGGCAATGTATTACGCCGTATTGCCAATTCTAGGATGGTCGCTATGAAGCATATAGGACTAGAATGAACCACAGATAGCGAGGAGCAAAGAAATCACGTTAACCGAGAAATTCTTCAGTGAGGCTGAGCGAACTATATTTAAGTAATGCGGTTCTGCTGTCGTGGCAGCTCCGCATAGTACGGCGACATGTGGAAGTTCAACGACAGGCTGATTTGTGTTCTGTTCTGGCCAGCGGATCGGTTTTTCGCTTTCGCCCGTGAGTACGCGTTCATTACGCAGGCAGACTGGTTACGAACCTTCCGTTACGGTGGACTCCCAAGACCGGCGCCATCCACCGTCGATTCCGCCGTCAATGTATTCAATCGTATTCAAGGCTTCTGTCAAACGAAAGGCCACCAAAGACCGCCGGTATAAGCACCCTCCAGACTCAGATTAATACAGGCTATATTCGTACACAATCCTGGTCCGTACTACCAGTAAGAGAGCAGACTGTAACTGTAACGTGATCACCATACAAGACGGCCACATGCTTCACGCACTACTACTCCCCTTACCTTCTCTTCTCTATGGCCCACCTACGATCTCATCTACTCCCTCGTTCAGTTCCCTGTTCTTACTACCCATCTCCCACTCAGGGAACTGCCTATGAGATGGCCACTGGCCCGAATCCTATAAGCAACACGTTCAATGAACGCAACTGATCCGACGATTTTGATACCGCAAGTGCACGTCCGACTTCCTATCCCATCGGTGGTCAAAGCGAGAATTGACTTGGACCGGCGCTTCGGCCGTCAGCCTTGCTCAAACTTGGGGCTTGACGTGTTTGTTTATTTATCTAACCATACAGAGATCCTCGTGCCACTCTTGCCTTGTTTCCTGCTCTCTGCGGCCCTCTGCTCCTTCCAGTTTTCCCTCATCGAAGGATGCCCGAGCTGCCTCCGGAGCTATTATACGCGATCGCAAAGAACGTACAACATCCCTGACCAGTTTATGTCTTGTCTCGAAAATACTCAACAACTTCGCTACACCGTTGGCCTTTCGTTCAATCGTAGTGAATGACACTGCCAAGAGTGCCCAGGCCGTCTCCTTTGTCCAAGCTTGCGATAAATCGCTCACATCGCTTGTGCGTGAGGTTTTTTTTCGAGGCGGTCCGGAAAGCAAGTCTAGTCAGCAGAAAAGCTGGAGAGGTGAGTCCACTCCTTGCTCTGTTTGAAACAGTATTCAATTGGACCGATAAAGCTGAAACCCCAACGGCCAGGGACCGGAGGAAAGCGTTGAGTACCATATGCATGTTCTCGGTTGAACAAATTCCCCAAGCTCCAGATTCTGCGGTTCGACTTTCACACCCCCTGGAAGGAAAATACAACCAAAGAGATACTTGAAAAACCAACCCATTTTCTGCTTCTGCAGATCGGATCATTTGGTGCGCTCGCAAACGCACGCTCCGATCTATGGGTCAGACGGGGTGCCGCCGAGTCCATCCTCCTTCACAAGGTCACACTCACGCGCCTCAAACTACACGAGTGCTATATCAACGGAGGGACGCGAAGCGAGTTCTCGCGTCCGTGGCACGCCGTCCTCGCTCTATTCGAGGTGGAGCTTGGCGCATTGCGTGAGTTCGTGTTTTCGAACAAGGTGCCGTGGGTTGACCTCTTCCAGCGGAATCCATGCGTCAAGTAAAGGCGACTGGACGACGGGCATGGATATATGCCCTGGAAAAAAGAGGTGGAGGGCGAACACCAAGACTTACCCGCCCTGGAGAGCCTGATGGCGGTAGTAGCCTACTAGCTGGTCGTATTTGATCAAGAGAGCATAGCAGTACCAGTTCAATTTATGTTCACCTAAAAGCTCCTCTTGCGACATTGAAGGCATCATGGTGTTTTTGAGGGATTCTGCACTGCGCTCCGAGTCTTGGTTGGTCTTTTTTGTCTGCGTCTGAGTATTTCTTGTTTTTTACAGTACACCCTTCTACTGCCATTCATCTATAAGTTACTCCACCGAGGCCAAGGTTATAATCGAGCTCCATGGCGAATGTTCTCCACGTCGTCGGACGAATAACGGGGATGGTCAGTCAGCCGTTCAGTCAGCCATCAAATTTTGATCAAAATGCTTATTCACGTACCAAATCGGGACGAGAAGGTTCACAAAGGCTTATTCAACCATTATTCATCTGCACTTATAAAATCTCAGCCGAGCCAGCACAGAAATTATCAACTCTTCAAACCCAGCCCCTTCATCCTCATACCAAAACTTCCGTTTTGCCATGTCTGCCTTCCCAGAGTTTTCATTCAACACAACTGCCGAAGAGGTGGCAACCGCTCTCTCCCAAGAAATCAAGGGCAAAAATGGTGGGCCAAGGTTGCTGGCGAAAGGTACACCGACTGATAAAATCTTCAGTTCTGATTACCGGCACGTCTCTGAACGGGATAGGCTTTGAAACGGCCCGCGTCATTGCGAAACATGCAAATCTCGTTATAATCACCGGTTATAACGATGAGAGGTACGCCGCTGTCGCTGATTAACAATTTGATTGGTGTTTATTCAATGATTGATTTTAGGCTGAAGCTCTCCGAGGACGCCATAAAGAGAGATATTCCCACGGCCAACGTTCGTCGCCTCACCCTCGACCTCTCCTCGCTCGCTGGGGTCCGTAAAGCAGCTGCGGAAGTGAACACCTACTCTGAGCCAATTCATGTAAGTGCTTATTTATGGAATGGTAATTTCTTGCTCAATACTATGGCAGGTTCTCATCCACAACGCCGCAGCTGCAATCGGGCCATTTAAGCTAACCGTGGACGGTCTGGAGAGCCAGATAGCCACCGACCATGTTGGACCCTTCCTGTTCACGAAGCTTCTCGCACCCAAAATATTGGCGTCAGCGTCAACGGGCTATACGCCTCGAGTGGTTTTCGTTTCCAGTGGTGCCCACGCGTTCGGTCCCGGCGTCAACTTCGACACTATCGGGAACCCGAACCCTGAGAAACATACCAGTTCCGGTGCATACTTCGAGGCCAAGTCCGCAAATATTCTCACCGCGATTGAGATCTCGAAGCGATCCAAGGGAGCAATTAACGCGTACAGTCTCCACCCTGGAGGTGAGTTTGTTAGCTATCGAGTCTCCGACTGGAACTTCAACATATTTCGTGCTAGTTATCCTCACCAACATCAACCAAAAGGAGGAAGCCATCCCCGAGATGCAGGCTCTCGGTATACTCGGTCCTGACGGGCAGCCCAACACGGAGAAGTTTCAATGGAAAACCATTCCGCAGGGTGCCGCAACGTACGCCAAGTTTCTTCTTCGCCCTTACAGTGTGCTTACATTTCGTTGGTGTAGCACTGTTGCTGCGGCATTCGATCCACGTATAAATGGTACGGTTCTTCTATTCTCCCAATTGCATCATTTTCTTACGTCCTTCGCTGCAGACAAGCCCGGGGCTTACCTCGATGACTCGACTGTTAAAAATGAGTCTGTCGTCGCACATAGCTCTGATCCCGTGAGTCCCCGTCGTTCTTGATCTCGCAATTTCCTGGCTCACTATGTGCTTCCAGGCTAACGCCGCCAGACTCTGGACGGTGACGGAGAGGATCATTGGCGAGGAGTTTACTTTCTGATCGAGTGCCCTATCAGCCTACCAGTAGAACGAAGTATGATGGGGATAATGAATAATATAATTCGAAGTTAATTCTCTGTTCATGTTTGGAAACCAAAAGCCAAGTAGGCCGGGCATAATTCCCATCAAATATCAGCCTTCAAGGTCATAAAATTTAAGTATGGCGTGGTTTTGACAGTTTGTGTCTGCTGTAACAACATCCGAATTTGTTCAACTTCAAATTTAGAGGTCGCGAGAATACCCAGATCAAAAATATTTGGCAGTAACTGCATGCTTCCCTTTGGGGCACCTTGTTCAGTAATTTCAGTACAGAACTCAAAAAAGCGATTATCCAGACTCAGATTGAACTACGACCACGGTCACTGAGCATGCGATCACATTAATACACGGCATTTTCCACATCTCTGGCGAGACCCCAGTTCATCCATGCCGTTGGGTAAATGCATACTGTACATCAGTATTTACATTCTGATCCAGATTATCTTCTTTCAAATGTGTCGCGTGATGGTATGGTTCCCACCCTTCAATTCCACCGAATTGCTGGAGGTTGACAGAACCCGCCCATCCACCGTCATCGGACCAGTTCCAGGCAACATCACTACACCCTCTGTCCCCGCCGGGGTCTGCACCGTCAGGCTCAATATGTGGCCGTTGACCGCCCACTTCACACCAAAGAATCCAAGCCCAGTCTCCAGCCCACCCTCAGCAGATGGCAACCCGCTGAGCACCGGAGCGATACTCCAGATTGCGCCCTGTACAGTGGTCAACTTGATCCCAAGCACATAGAACGTCAGTGCCGGGGTTGGGCCTGCAGCTGGTGTGAGGAGGACGAAAAATGACGCGCGAATTATAGAAATCACCCGTTGCCCATCCGTGAGCGTGGCTCGTATACGTGTGATCCAAGTCATAGCCTGCAGCCGCACGGTACCTGTTCGATTTTTAGGCGAGAAATGTATTCTTTATCCGACGTCACGTACCCGAGCGATCCGTTGGCGGTGAAACCTTCGAGGAGGGTCGACTGAACGCTCAAATTTGTGTACAACATGTACCCCCACTCTCTTTCCAAAAGATCGATAGCGCGCTCGCCTTCCCCGGCGATGAAATGTGCCTGAACCTGAGATCTGATGAGCTGGATTTTAATTATACAGAAAACAATTACTCACCTCGAACCCGCCGACGAAGGGAATAATCGTGTCATTCAGTTCTGGGCTTAATGGCCCGATCGGTGTCCAAAATTGTGTCAAGCCTTTGCTGATGGCTGTATTTTGAGCGGTCGACGTGGTCAGGTTGAACAGGATAGCAAGCGAGTTGCCGTCTTGTGGGTGAATGCTGTCCAGGGCATCGTTGTCCCGGAACATACCGGCACTGGCGTCCCAGAGAAGTTTATTGTATGCGGCTTTGACGGATGTCGAATTTGCAAGATAGGCGGCTGCAAGAGTCGGATTTCCGAGGTGTGTCGCCAGGTCTGCAGCGGTGACCAGAGTCTGCAGAAGGTTAATTTGCAGATCGGGAAGAAATCGGTGTTCACTGACTCGGTAGAGAAGGGCATTGAAGGCAGAATTGTGCCCCGCCCCGCCGTCTCTGCCCCAGTCATTCTGGAAGGCAGTCGGGACGTCTGCCAGACCTGTTCCGTCCACCTGACTTTCGAGGAAGTTGAGCGCCTTGGTGTAATTTGCCCACACCAACTCGACAAACACCAGATCGCCCGTGTACAAAAAGTAGTTGTGGGTTCCGATGAGCGACCAAGCGATGTAGGTATCGCTTCCATGGGCATTGATAGGAGGACCAGAATATTGGAGGGCACCGGTGACAGGATCTTGAGTGGAGAACATCACCGTGAGAGAGTTTTTGGTCGGCAGCAGATCGTTGAGGGATACCAACTCCGTGTGTGTTGAAATGCCACAGTCCCCTAGGTGGTTGTAAATTATTTTTTCTGCAGGTGTCAGAATATAATCACCTGGCCATATATTTCTGCCGATTGAATTTAGTCGACGAAGAGGGTGAGGTCGAGGAAAACTTACCGGTCTCGTTTTGCGCCGTCAACCAAAATGGGACCATCAACAGGGCCGCCAGACGCGTTATTTGCCCATCCTCCTATTGCGCACATTAGCACCATTTACGCGAGCCAAATATATTCATACCAAGAGGCGAGCATGGCTGCTCTCTGGCCTGGTGAGAATCGATTGTGTTGGTCTGAACCGTATATGCGCCTGGCGACGGCAAAGTCATAAAATCAACCCAGCAATGAAAATTTAAATACACACCAGCGTACCAAAGCTTGGTCAAGAAGTTGACATCGTGAAACCCTGGATCAGGTGCGAAGAAATATCCAGGATATGCCCTGAGATCGTCCCAGTGAGGCATGAAGGTAATCGCCAGAGAGATGTTCGAAATGGTGAGTGGATCAGCACTGTTTGAGACAATGGTCAGAAAACGAAAACCGCCTCGTTGTTGTCCAATTGTTTGAGTGAGCAGCCCCTTCGTTAGAGGCGCACGGAAAGACTGGACGCCGTCCGAATTTTCCGTTGCAACCGAGTGGCACGAGTCGTCGGACTGGCTCGGGCTGATGAATTCTGCAGATTCCGTGAATGAGAATGAGAATTGAGAGCACGGTGTCGCGTCGTTTATGGTCATCGACAGAATACCGCCGACCTGCAGGGAAAATTAGCCACCATGTTTAACGGAAACGACATACACACTTCTTTACCCCAATCTAGAACGACGAAGGAGCTGTTTCCGGTGAATGTTGCCTGCGATTTTGAGTTTTGAACAAGACCCTGCGCTCCACGGACGTTCCCGCTGATGGTGCGAACGGACACGGGTTTCACGATCTTCGATGCTGGTGCATAATTAAAAGCATCCCACGGTCCCTTCGGTGCAAGACCTGTACAAAGTGGGACTGAAAGTACGAGGATTGAAAGTATGAGTGAATATGAATTTAACGACATTTCCAGTGCCGGGAAAAATCGTAGTGGGGTGGGCGACGGGCATCGCCCGCGCTTTATACCAGAGGAAAGTCGTCTATGACAGAAAATTAGAAGCTCTTCTGGACCCGTGAGGCCCCACTGACCAGACGGTCGTTGCTGAAGAGTCTGGGGCCGTGACGTTAAGGTCATTTGACTGCTAATCGAAGTAGGAACAGTTGAGTTCCTGCGGGAAAAAATACACGATTGCATTTCTCATCAAGTAGGAGAAGATTACTCAGCGGGGTTCCGTACGCCATCTGTTATTTGCATGGGCATTCTACCCGTCAAATCGAATTCAATACATGTGGAAAGAAGGAAAACTGATATGGGTTAGGACAGGTTGGGACATGGTAGCCCCGATATGAAAAAAAAAACCATCGTAGTGCAGACATGAATTCTTGTCTCGGCATAAAGCTTTGAGCCTCAGTGTGCTTCAAGGCTTACAAGTCAAACCTGGCTCCGAGTCCGAATTGCAGCGAGTTTTCCGCATTTTTCGAACATCGGAATGCAACATTGGAGCGACGGCGGCCGTTGCAGCGAAATCATCGAGGGAGGCGAAGGAAAGAGAGCTGATCTTCGACCACTGAAACTGATCGCATCAACACGGTATCATTCCTTCGCACTCTGCGGCTTTGTGCTCTTTTGTGCTCTGGCTCGCCGATCGCACACGCTGTCATGATTCGGGTGAAAATAAACGAAAGGAGATTGATTTTTCCGCCTCGTACTTCCAACTTCTTTTTGGGAACGGCCAAGTAACAAGATATTACTTAGCGGCGCTCCGCACCGCCGCCGCACGCCATCTGCTATTCCATCTACATATGACCTACTGGAAAAGACCGGTTGAATAGAATGAAAAAAAAGGAAATTAACAGAAAAATATAAAGTGTTAGGTACCCTTCGCATACACAGGAGCCCACGATACCTCGACGGACCAATCCTGAGTTCCGCTTTGTAAAGTTTGCTCCACAATGCCTAATCCCTGACTGTTCGGCCCAACTCGCACGGAGAATAGTTACAGGAGGCTTCAAGGAGACCTTGGCTATGGAGAGATTGTTGAACGGAATGGGGGGCTCTGAGGAATGCCAATGTGATCCCGTCGAGTCGACAACAGCCAGTAGCTCTTCCAAGGCAGCCGGGTCCTACTCTTTACCTTCGACACTATTTTTCATCTCCAAATATCCATGATACTCAAACAAAACCAGGTAACAGAACCGCAGGTCGCGCGGAAAGTCGAACACATGCGGCGGTATCGAGGTCGTGAGCGCGAAATCCTGCAGCGCGAGAGCTCGTCCTTAGCACGGTATTCGACGGGCGCGCGCATGCCCTATCCTCATGGACGAGGATGGTAGTGCGATGCGCGTGAGGGTGCCACAGTGGCGGAGTATGAACTCGAGGACGTCAGTGTCTTCCTCGTCGGAGGCGAACGTGGAGCGGTGAAAGGGACCCGAGAGAGGGAGGAAATTTTCGTCAAAGGACATGACGGGCTCAGAGACGACCTCTTGATCGCTGCGGAGCGTCAGGGAGGTAAGCGCAAGGGCATTATGGAGCATTTGTGGCGCTTGTATTCCAGAAGCGGGCGAGCTCATCCTGGAAGTATGCGCCGTCGCTTTTACACATCAGAGATGTTAGATATGCGGAGAGTTTTGAGGGACTGAAGCACCTTGTGGAATTCTATACGTCGCTCGGCATGCCGACGATGTTGTTGAAAGTGAGTGAGACAACTGCCGGCGGTTGGCCGATAGAGTCTCAAGAATATCGAGCTGACATCACCAAAAGTGGAAGAGCCTCCGGAGCCGCTTCAGAGCGGCTTCGGAGCGTCAAGAGGCCTTAAGAGGCGGCGGAGCCTCTTAACGCCCTCCAAAGCGGCTCCAGAGCTACTACTGGTAGGTAAGAGCCCTCCCGAGGGCGGCGAGGACTCGGAGGGCTCTTAAGGGCTCTTGACGCTCGGGAGGCCTCGTATGGGCTCCTAGGCACCAATTGTACTCGTCTTACACAAATGAATAAAAGTCGAAAATATATGTCAATTCCAGAGGAATCTAACTACAAACACTGTCACTACGAGAACATGCAATATCAACAATACAGAGTCGGGAGTGAGCTGGGAAACAATATTAACGAGGGGATCTGTATGAGACAAAAGAGTGGAACTCACAATTCACGATTCGTAGACTTGAAATAAGGATGACGAGCTGCGACGACGAGTTAGCTTAGTGTTTACAAAGCAAAGGAAGAGTTAAACCTATTTTAAGCTTCGTTTAAGGGTTCGATTATAAACATCTAAACGAAGCGCGTCGTCAGCGGAGCGAAACGATACCTGTCATGCATCACGCACCTATGTATTTGGAGAGTCGGAAGGGGTTGCGAAGCTGCGCGCGGCACGACGAGCAAGGATGGCGGCGGTGTCGGAGTCCGAGTCGTCGTCGTCGCTGTCCTCGTTATTGTAGTTCGAGGTATCGACGCCGCCGGAAACACCCCTGCCAACATTATGATTAGGACGTACAGAGATGAAAGGAACACGTACTGGTGAACCAGTCGAGTGTCTCGATAGCCCAGCGGTCGTTGGCGTCAGCAAAGAGATCCAGCACATAGTCAAAAAGCTTCTGGTAGTTGTATACACAGTCCTTTGTCTTCCAGTCGAATGTGGAGATCATCGTCCGGCCCTTGAGAATTTGTGAGTGCTTCGCAGGTGTCCAAAGCAAGAACGAAGCTTACTTGACAACAGAGACGAACTGACCATGCGCCCGTGCATGACAGACTTGTTTCAAAGTCTCCGCGCTGTCTATGGCAGAGGTGGGCGCTGTCCAGATGTGACGTGCGATCTGGGACTCGCAGAATTAGTGATAGACCGCGGGGATGGAATGTGGACGTACTCAGAGCAAGAACTGGCTGCAGAACAACCCAGCGTCGGTGTTTTGAGGGTCATACGTACCTTCAGCGTAAAAACACGAAGGAAACTTCTTGTGTGTCAAGGCAGGCTTGCCTTCCGTCGTCTTGGATCCGTTGAGGAGCGCTTTGAGTGCCTCGACAATGAGGTGAGTGAGTATGTGCACACGTATTCATGTCTTCCACGCACGTGGTAGCGTCTTCGGTGGGCTCCCCGCTCTCGTCCTTCGCATGGATCTGGAATAATGGCGTCCCGGAGTATAGGATGGTTCACTCCACGATTGGACTTTGAGTTGAGGTCACCTAGGGCGGGGACGATGGCCTTGGTCGGGTCGGAAGGAAGGTATTTGGTTTTGCCCTTGAGGCCGCTCGTATCGTGCTGGCGCGCGCCCTTAGATGCTTCGCGGAACTGCGTCACGACAGAATTGGCGAACTGAGAAGGAAAAGACTGGAATATGGCACGTACCTTGCTAACCAAGCGACCCCATTGCGCATCGTCCTTGTAAAACTCGCGAAGAACATCGATGGAGTCGGGGGAAATTGCCACGATCTTCTCGAACGCGTCGGTATGCTTCTTGGTTACAGCCTGCTCCCTGATGACGAGATATAATAAGTTAGTATTACAGAAGAAGGGAACGCACTTGGGGGGGGGTCACAATAGTGTTGCTCGGGTCGCTGGAGACTGGTGCTGCCCAGCGCGTCCGAGCCATAGAAGATTACGAGCCCTATGTCGAGGAATGGGTTCACGCCATGCGGGAAGAACTTGGCCATGGAGACGAGCTTCTCCAGAGGCGACTTTGTATCCCTAGTAAGCAAATGAAACAGTTAGTTAAAGTCATGAATTACTCGGTATCTCACATCGTGTCGCGTTTGGCGCGTTTCCCCTTTGGATTACGTTCTGCGGGAGGTCCTAGTTCTGAAACGATCTGGTCGTACTTGCGCTCGGCCGCGGTGGGTGGTGGACAGGCACGACGGCGCTGCCAGAAGGGGGAGAGGAGGAGTCGCCAGTGCCGGACATGGTGATGGTGGTGGTCGCGGACAAGAAGCGGGCCTGGTGTGCGCTCGCTTTTAAAGTACGCGTCACGATCACGTGCTTTTATTCCGGCGCATAGAAAAAAAAATCTAAACAGCAAAGTTAGGACTCATAAAAGTACAGAAAAATGGCAAAACACATTCTATAGGTCATCGTAGCCCCCATAGTCCAAAATATTCTCCTCCATGATGGCTGACGGTTCTGTACCATCATCCACGGCATCGTCCTCCCCAGACTCTTCGGAATCCGCTTATTTTCCCGGGCGGCACTGAAATTCTTCAGGTAGTTGCGGTCAAAGTCGTCGTTCATCACGACATATTCAACAAGCGAGTCGAGTTCGGCAATGGATTTGAGGTTAGAACCGACGTGAAACCAGACCATCAATCTCGCAACCGTGGAATTCAAGAACGGAAACCATGGGGGGGGGGGTGGCGGACGCCAGTGAAGGGACTTTTGGAGCAAGCAGGAGCTCAGACGACTTGCATAAATCGTCGATACTCACTGTCTCATCTGGGTCGTGCGTGGGGCGGTTTGGTAAAACCTTATAAAGACCGTGTCGATTGGGCTCCGTTGTTCCCCACTTTGGGGGTGTTTCCCGGCTGTTGTGCTCGACTACGGGGGTGGCCTTGACCACGGGAGGCTCTACAATCATTGGAGTTGCTGGTGGGTCGTCCCGATAACGCTTAGGCAGCCTGGGGTGACGGCGAGGACGGCCACCGGGACCCGGCGGGAGAGGACTCGGGGGCGATACTTCTATAGGACATGGCGCGCAAGTATCTGACTCCTTTTAAAAAAACAAGAATGAGTGATACAGATTTGTTTTATTCAGTGGTGTTTGTTTTTCGTACCATGTCCACAGCGTTTGATTGATTTGAAAATAGGGCAGCGGCGGCGGCCAATTACGCTGCAGAGTCCACTTTGATCGCGTTTTGTACGCCCAGCGCGCGTCGGGCCAAGGCGACGGGGCATTTTTTAAATGATTTGGCATGCCTCTCGCTGTACAAGAATCCCGCAGAGAGTGCACTTGGCCATGAGTCCCAAGAGAAAAATAAATAAAAGAAACAGTAAATTTCGAGTTCCCAGATGCATGCATAGTTGTAACAGCCGGGAAGGAAAACAGCGACAGCAGTAGAGTGGCGCCGAGTAGCAGATTTGGAATAACCTTGCGAGGCGGTTACGAGGGAAGCCGAGGCTCGTTTACAGCTGAGGAGCCGCTTGGGAGTTGCGTGCGAGGCTGGTGAAGACTCGGCGAGGTAAGGGGAGGCTCGGAATAGCCTCTTAAGCACCTCGCGCGTCGCGTCAGAGGCTCGTCGGCGCTTGCCGAGGTCACGAGCCGCTTTGATGGGATTGACATTTTTGGTGATGGAAGACGCATGAAATGGCTCCGGGGACTGTCGGGAAGATAGTGGAGGAAAATTTCCAGATTTGGGGACTTGAATAGCCTAGAAAAAGCCGTCCTGAACGCTTTCCGACCGGCGTTACCGGACGAATTGGCTTTCTCCCGAAGAGTAAGTGTGTGAACTTGTGGTGAGATGGACTCGCCTATACAATAACTAGCATGCTCGCCTGGCTCTCTTATGAGGATCATTGCCGTTGAAACAACCTCGCGGACAGCCGAGCTAACAGAGTCGTGGCAAGCTTGAAGACATTAAAATGCCTGTGCACTTCTAACCAATGTCTTGGACCGTCAGTGAGCCGCGATCGAAGTGCCAGTTTTTGCGAGACCACATGAAGGGTCAAAAGAGTGGAACAGTCTTGTAGCTCTTCTGGAATGGCCCGCAATAGTTCCAAGGGAACACCGTGTATGTTTTAAGATATAAGTTTGAAAAGCCAAAGATCATGATGGGAGTCGTAAAGAGGCCGGATGTGTGTCTTTGTTTGCCTACAGCCTTTGGGTCCTTTCCGGCCCGGCGTCAGCCGCCCTTTCTTGCTTCCCGGACTTACTTCCTACCACAATCCCATTCTTGCTCAATCCACTGTCCAACACTTTACCTGGAATATACCATATTGCGAAAGGTAACCTGAGCGCTTTCATGACGCCATATCACAACGATCTTGCGAATTATGCCGGCAACGGGCTTGCTGACTTTGCCGACTTCTTGCTGACTTTGCCGACTTCTTGCTGACCAGTCTTGGTATGGCAATATTATAAAGGCGGGCTCAGCACTGACATGCCCATAGCCTCCTCCCACAGACGAACATGGTATCTTCAGTAGCTGTCATCGCAGGTATCTGCGTCTTTCGCCCGCTTGATTCTCGCCATTGAATTTTCCATAGGCGTCGGGAATGGATCCGGGACTGGTGGAGCTGCCGCGTGTGTAATCTATACTCTTCAGCCTACCTCCGCTCAGTTATCACAGTCGCCTCTTTGCGAAAGAAGGATACACCGTTGCGCTCATCTCGCGGGGATCAGAATCACTGAATGCTCTCGCAAGCTCCATCAAGGCCTCCGGTGGAAAGGTGAGCAGTCCGCAGTCCACATCGGTGTCTATGTTTTTGGTTCTCATCGGTATCCCAGGCAGACTCGTTCCCCGTGGCGGCATACGGTGCCGAAGAAATTGCTGATGCCTTTGCGTCAATCCACGCACGCTTTCCTTCGCCTGAATACGCCATCACGGTCGCAATTTTCAACGTCGGCCATGGCGTGTGGAAGCCCTTCCTCCAGGTGACGCCTGAGGATATCCGTGAAAGCACCAAAGTGAACATCGAGGCCTCCTTTGCCTTTGCGCGTGCCGCGATTTTGGCATTCCAAAAGAATCACCCTACGCCTTCGACGGGCAAGAAAGGCACCCTTGTTTTTACCGGTGCGACGGCAAGTATCCGGGGGAACGTCACAACAAGCGCATTTGCGTCGGGCAAGTTCGCTGTTCGCGCTCTCAGCCAGAGTTTGGCGAAGGAGTTTGGCAAGGAAGACATCCATGTGAGTACACCAAGCTACTTCGCATCTCATTGCTCATCACTTGCCGGCACAGGTTGCGCATGTGAGCTTCTATCTACTTGGAACTCTAGCCCTATAAGCTAACCCCGATGTTTTCAGGCTATCATTGATGGAGGTAAATCGCCTCACCTCCTATTTGTCCTGATTTTGCTGAGATACCTGCAGGCATCGCTACCGGAAATGCGCGCGGGGACAGAAACACCCCGCCCAGCGGCCCCGTCGAAAATCCCAAACCCGCCGGGCTCCTGAGCCCCGAAAGTATCGCAACGGTGCGTGATACATTCTGAATTCGGCTTCCCTCAACTTACTTTGCATAGTCCTATCTTTATCTCGTAAACCAGGACAGATCCGCATTCACCTGGGAGCTCGGTTTCCTTTCAATTTGCCGTCTGCATTGAACTGACGTCAGTACAGTCCGCCCGGCGCATGAAAAGTGGTGATGGACACGCGGCGACTCTGTGTAATTGTAAGATGTACTTCGTGACAAGAATAAACGAGCGCTTTAGTGTTGAAGCCCGACCCTAGTCCGAGTCAATAGCAGTCATTTCTATCCTACACAGCGCGCGAGCTCACAGACGCTCGGTACCGGCCCTAGGCTCCGTTCTATAAATACGGTGTGGGTGAAGTAGTTATGAATCCCATCTCCGCTGTGTTCTCCGCTTTCTCTCCCCTTTCTCCGGATCCGCTATGCCTCCCACAAAAGTAATCATCGTTGGCTGCGGCATTGCGGGACCAGTTCTTGCTGTCCTTCTGAAACAAAAGGGCTACGAGCCTGTCATATATGAACGAGGAACGCGTTCTCCCGACGCTGGTCTTAGCCTCATGTTGGCGACTTCTTTCCTGCTTTAAAGCCGACGCTGACTTGACGCTGACACCCGGCATAATCGCAGGCTTCAGCTCAACGGTCTGCGCGTTCTGTCTCTGATCCCTGGCCTAGTCGACCAGCTCCCTGGTATGGCAGTAGAGCAGGCCATGCTCTATTCCCTGGTTCCCTCCGACGAGCGGATCCTCGCACATTCCAGCTTCCCGGCCGACCTCCGCCGGGAACACGGACACGGCTTGATTGGGGTACAGCGTCCGAAGTTCCTCGCCCTTCTGTCGGATACGGCGCTTGCCCAGGGGATCGAGATCCACTTCGAGCGTCAGGTAGTCGCCGTTGAGCAGACAGCGGAATATGCCCGTGTGCGGCTACACACCGGCGAAACAGACACCGCGAGCTTCGTGGTTGGCTGCGACGGGCTCCACAGCAACGTGCGAATCGCGCTTTTTGGGAAGGAGGAGGCAACATTTACGGGCCTCACCCAGGTCAGTTTTTTTCTTTTCTCTTGGCAAATTCTTTTCCCATAAATTCTTATCGAGTTGACTTTTGCAGACCGGCGGTATCACGCATGCAGCGTTTCCGGATCAGAAACCCACCCTGTTCAATTTTTATGGCGACAATATGCATATTGTTTCGTATCCTATCTCGGAGAAGGGCTACTCTTGGGCGTGAGTACCATTTTCTGAATGCATTGCATATGATGTTTAAATATTCGTGTGCCAGTATTACTCGGCGCGAGTCAGAGGCGAAGGAGACGTGGCGCGCAATGGACACCGCGGCCCAGGATGCCGTCCGGAATGGTCCTTTCTCGCAGCTTCCCTTCGGCGCGGGAGATCTTATCCGCAATGCGGTGAAAATCACCAAGGTGGGAAACCTATCCCCAAACAAAAGCTAACTGGGACAAAATTAACGCGCCGCGTAGTACGGTTTGTACGACCGCCCAGAGCTAAAATCGTGGCATAATGGCCGGGTCGTTCTCATCGGCGACGCCGCACATCCTACTAGTCCCGTGCGTACCGCTCATTGTCATGTGATGGATTCAAACCTGAAATCATCCCAGCACCTTGGCCAAGGCGCAAATCAAGCCTTCGAAGACGCCGACAACCTCGTTCGTCTACTTCTTGAGCACCACCCGGCGACAGACACAGAGCTGTCATCTGGGACGTTGTCGGCGATTTTCACTGAGTTCGAGGCAAAGCGTATGGAGCGAACGGCGCTGCTAGTGAAAGGCGCGCGTAAAGAAGGTGAGTTGCGCGTCGTGGAGGGTGTAGAGCAAGCGCGCGCGCGCAACGAAGTCATTTCTGCCCAGTGGGCTGACAGAGGACCCATCGCGCGTGGCGTGTTGGAGATCAAGTAGGAGGCTTGGAAATCATATGGAATGCACAGTAGAATTTTTTAGATGCGGTCTGATGTCAGGGACAGCTATTTTACAGCAACTTGAACCGAGTGATGACTTCGCATATCACACCAAAACCTTGCTCCAATCCGCTGTCTTTGCAAACTCCGCCCACGAAAACGGTGAGTTTGCGAGGCCTTCGACACTCGAAGTCGCTTCCCCTCCATAATCTGGGTTCTATCTGTGATCAATCGGCTTACTCAACCCAATCGGCATTCGATACTCACAACCGAATTCATCGAACCATTTGTATAAATCCAACTGGTCCAGCACCATGTGGGGTGGGATTCCTCTTCCAACGAGTACCTTCTCAAACTGCTCCAAGGTTATCTGCTCAAACACAACCTCCTTCCCAGTAGCTATTTAGACCCAACTGTCAGTTGAATGTCCGAGAAAAACACCCCTGGATCACACCTTGAGAAAGTTCAAGTGCGATATCCTCCACTGTAATATCTTTTCCGGTACGCACCTCAGATCCAGCCGGGAACACGGGAGACTCCAGCACCTGGCGAACATAGAGGCCGTAATCCCGAACCATGTCGATGACCGGGAACTGCGCCGTGGGCTTCAGCGGTAGACGGATAGCAAAAGTCCCGTCAGCCTGCTTCTTCGGCCCGGAATTGGGACTGAGGAAGTTGCTCGCATAACACCCTGCCTGTACGTCGACAAAGGGCACACCAGATTGACGAGCGTACTCGGTTACGACTGCTTTCCCATCGAAGTGGACAACATGCTTGATTCTACCGCCACTGAGCTTGCTGCAGGACGGCAGGCCAGACCAAACCACACGCTCGACTCTAGCCGCTTTCGCAGCATCGATTATCATCTTTCCTTCTGCGGTCTCCTACTAACGAAGATTAGTAGAAACTAAGAAAATTATATTGTACGCGCCCTTTCTACATCCATGTGTTCCCAAAAATTGGTCACAAGCTGGGTTGTATGAGTAGGTTGAACATTCATGTTCCGCAACAGGAAGACGTACGAAAGCCACGTTGGCCCCCGCAAATGCGTTGAATACGTTCTTCGCATTACCGACAACGAGTGAAACAGTGACCATTTCTACGCCTTTCGCGATGAGCGATTGAGAAACAGGCTTTGCAGCATCCCTAGTAAAACCACGGATACGGTAAGGCTTGTTCGACTCTGCGAGGGCCTTTATGACGCTTCCTCCTTGGATCCCGGTAGCGCCGACGACCGCGACGAGCGGAGCAGAAGAATCTTGAGTGATGGTCATGGAGTATACTATCGGATGAATTCAGACGGTTCAACGTTGGTTGATATTTAAACCGAATGAATCCCGACAGAGCCGGCATTCAATGAATCCCGAGAAAATCGGCATTTCTCATCTAGCATATAATTAGGTGCGATGGAGCGATTGTAGGGAAAGAAGTTTAGCATAGAAGCGCGGATGAAAGAAAATCAGTGTTGTGGGGTCGGCGGCTTAATCACTTTTGGCAGTCAGTGACCAGTCAGTGACTGGTCATCGGGCCATGGAAGCGACCTGTCTGGCCAAAGCTAACCAAAGCTAACCGAGTGACTGCTCCCACGTCTCCGGACAGGGTGGTGTCGGTTTAGCACCCGGATTTATGCGAGGGAAGAGGGAGGACAGAGAGGATACACAGAGACAGAGGAGGGGAGAAGACTTGTGCGTGTGCGGAGGTTAATTCGGGTTTGCAACGCAGGTGAACAGGCGGCGGCAAAGTCCGAATCGGATGGAGGCGGAACGCGAGCACGGCCGAACTTACGCAGGGGTGTGGCGAAAGAGACCCTAGGTAACCCGAGCGTCAGCTCCGAAGAAGAGGGACGGGGGGGGCAGAAAGTTTGAGTGGGTGAGATACGTAGCGCTCAGGAAGACTTTGAAGATTTCGGCTGTTGAATTTCTGTGTGGCTGTGTGCGCTCAGAAATCTAATCTTGATGCACACAAAACAAAGGGAAGATGTCAAAAAAAAAAGAAAACTTGCTCGTAAACTAGACAGCCTTGTCTATAACTCTGTCCTGAGCTCACACAATGAGCGTTGCACCGTCACTGTTGCGAGTTGCGTGGCCAGGCATGCCCTACCGACTTGTCGACCCGTCGCTGATTACTGATGTCGGAATGGACAGGGCCAAGGCATTTTAACTCATAAGCGCTTAACCGAAAGTACTGATCGCAATGCCCACCAACAATTAATGACTTGTTGCTATACCTAAAACTCGACGAATCTCAGTTCAATTTAAACCCAGTATTGCAGTAAGTACCTCTGCCGACAAATTCATTTATTTCCGACCACACTTCTTTCGCCCCATACTTACAAGTCATTTTTCTTCTGCGATTGTTCAGGAACATATTCAATATGGGTACTGTGAAAGTAGTTTCGCTCAATTTTTGTACTTCTTGTGCTCGTGCTTTGTAGACTATTTAAATGCGAAACGCCACAATTTCGCCCTTGGCTTGTTTAGCTCTGATTGGGTACTAGTCGCAGCGCGTCTTTTGTTTACTTCACACGCAGTGAGTGTGACGGTAACGCGCCAAAGTCACTCTTCATCTCCTATCCTACCACAAGCTTAAAGAGCGGCGAGATGGAGTTTGCTCCACCCCCACCCCGAGAGGTTATTGATGTCGCGGATGATTCGGATGATGAAGGTGGCGTTCAAATCACCAAAACGACCCTGCCACTGCCCTCTACCACGGAAAACGCGGTCTCCGATTTTCAGTTCAATGACGACGAAGACGACGAGAACGAGCCTGAGGTCGAACAGAAGCCTCTCATTTCCCCATCTACGGATATTAAGGTATTTTGCGACGCGTCGTTTTTTTTACCGTTGTCTAACTTGTTTTGAAAGGGCGATTTTGAGGCTGCATTGCAAGAGGATTTCGAATTCGACGGTGTATTCGCGTGGTCGCAGCGATATCAGATTGGCGTCGCGCCAAACCCCTGCCTGAATATTGATGGATTGGGGACCGTTGGGATACCTCTGAGCGAGAGAGATGCTCGCGCCATTATTTCCGCCTCCGTACCTGTGTCTGGGATCAAGATGAAAAGTGAAGCGTCCGGGATTTGGGAAATATTGTCAGAAAAGGTAGGCGCGCGATGCATTTTTTGCTCATTCATCTGTCTAACGTATGTCAGGTCCATTTCGAAAACCCTGCCTTTGATGCTTGGATTCAGAAAACGGCCGGTGTGGCTGCATCTACAGCACTCACCGCGTATACAGGCAACAAGCCGTCTTTCACCCTGAAAAAGCTGGTGATCCATGAACTAGGTTCCCAGTTAGTTGTTCTCATACTATATTGTTTTATCAATGCTCATTTTCCCTCTCAGGACTACCTACTATAAAGAGTACGTCATTAAGCTGTCTTCAGAGGACTGAACCTTACCCTCTTACTCAGGCCAATTAACGACGACGAATCTAACCTTAAAATTGGAGATTTCATTGTCGTCCTCCCGGGCCATTTCGATGGCGCTCAACTCCGGCTCCAACACGCAGGCCAGGCCAAGTCGCTCAACTTCGCGCACCAAAGCGGGCTTTCGACGTCGGTCGTCGCCGCGTATTCTGGTGTTGAGCATACCTTGTCCGGCGTAACCTCAGGCTACCGCTTATCGCTGGTATACGACATGGTCCAGCCCATCACACATGCGGGATATCGCCCTGCCCTCCCCGAGATGCAGGGTGCGACCCAAAAGCTGCACAATATCATGCTCTCTTGGAAACAGGCGCCGGAGGATGAAGAGACGCCCGAGTTCTTGGCCTGCTTGTTGCAGCACAAATATTCGAAGACGCCGAACTTCGGTGCAAAGTCTCTGACCGGAGCAGACGCCCTCCTCATTTCCCATCTTCATCCCCTCGTTCGCCAACTGAAGTTTCGCATCTACTTCGCCCACGTCAAAGTCACTGTCTCTACACTATGTGAAGCGGATGATTATGGTGGATACCGGGAACGGTGCGGCCGGTGGGGTTGGGATGACTCTGACGAAGAGGAAGAGGAAATCGACGAAGATAGATTCGAGGATAACGAGGAAGAACGCGAAGAAAGCCTGTCTGTTACACAAGTCGTGGACTTGCGCGGAATGCCTGTTGCCATCGATTTCGCTCTCGAAGTTGATGACATCCTTAACGGTTCTATCACTGACGAGGATCCCGATCATGAAGGGTTGGAGAGATACGACCGTACGGCAAGTCCCCTCAATAACCTCCTGGATATTAAATTTATCAATTTGCGCTCTTCTAGTCCGCCAACCGGAAAAAGGGTAAGGTTTCTCCGCATTATTCTGCGTCTGCGCTGACCATGGAGATCTTCAGTCTACAATCGCACCATTCTTCTCATTTTCCCCAAGGATAGTGACATGGATTTGAGCGTGACTGCGGGGGACGTATACGACTACGCGTGCAACGCCCTTCGGAGTTCTCTGACGGTTACTCCGACGGGGCGAGAGAAGAAGCTGGTCGACCAGCTCCTGTTATGCTGTCAGACTCGCCGTCAGGAAGCGAAAATTCCGCAGGTCGTGCAGGTCCTGCGAGAATCTGCCGACCGGTGGAACGATGTACAGATCCTGCTGCGCGCTCTGAAGACCTGCAGTGTCGACAAAAATAGCGATCTCATGGGCCCGGAGGGCTTTGTATCGGCCTACCAGGCGTTTGGATGGGAGCCTCTCAAGGACTTGTGAGTTCTACGTTGTCGATTAACTCCGTCGTTTAACGCCTCGCCAGCTACGGGGAGGTTATGAAGAACGACGAGTCGAATGCCCGCCGGCACGCTCTACTTGCTCGGCTCACGCAAATGGCCGCGGAAGAAGAGGACGATGAGGTTTCTCTGTGGTGCAATGATCAGGCCGACGTCGTCCTTCGCTCACTCAGTAAAATCGACGCTGCCCAGATCCCCTGGTTAGCGAATCTCGGACTCTCTCGTGGCGGCGAGTTCCTCCGGGATGTGTATGTCTTCTTCTCTAGCTCTTATGCACGCTGATCATTGTCGTCAGCATCTTCCCGCAGCTCCATGCGCAGAAACTGGACAAGACGTTCTGGATACCATTCCTGCAGCGAATCCAGCTCAGCATGAACGACATTCCGACCGCTTCGCAGGAGGTCGTGAAAGGGCTCATTGTCACATGCGTCGCGGAGACCGTGCGGAATCTCCCAGCATTTCCGACCAAGGCAGTCATTCCGTATTACGCCTATGCGCACCAACGACAGGACAAGGATTCCGCCGCCATTTTGGAAGTCATCAAGTTTTGCGTCGACACCAAGAACGAGACGTGGTGTGCCGAGATCTTTACGACGATGCGGAACGCAGCGCGGCGTGGAGACTATCTTCAATCGTATCCTCCTTGGCTTTATTATGCGGAGCTTTCCCCGGCCTTGATCCAGCACATGCAGTCTGCTCCGGCCCTCGACGCCACCATTTTCCAGCCCTTTTTCGTCGACGTCGTCAAGTCCGTGATCTCGGCGAAGCGTACCTCTCCAGATGGGAAAAGCATTACTCCATGCCCTCTGAATGATCTCCATAAATCGACGATCATGAACGCGGCTCGCAAAGCGGGCGGGGTCTTCGTTCTTAAGCAACAGTATGGCCGTTTTCCATTGGCAATCCGCTAGATATAGCTAACGAGAAATATGGCAGACTGACTGCCGATACGCTCAAGGGGCACGATTCCGCCACTGTACAAGCTCTCGTCCGTACGATTGTGAAGGAATTCCCCCGGACGCAGATGCAAGATAATAGCGCCCTACAGGCCTACAGTGAAGTTATCATCGCACTTGTGCGCGTAGCTATCGACACCTTCGATGTGTCGTCACTGCGTCCAGCCGCATACAACAGCTATCCTTATTATCATCGAGCTCAAACTCCAAGCGACCAGATGATTAGCTTGGTCAAGTTTTGTTTCGAGCTCGGGGCACAAAGCCAGTGCCAGCGCCTGCTTCTCCGTCTAGTCCCCCCTCCCTCCGGCACTACTGTGGTGCAGCACGTATCCAAGGTCCTTGCACCTTTCTTGCCGGTTTTACGACAGTACCTGGTGTCGAAACGTCTCGATTTTCAGACCGAGCCGTACAAAATGTTTGCAGCCGCAGTGGTCAAATCCTTTGCTGACAAAGTCATGTCGCAAAAGCCCAGTGAAGTCGTACCGGCCGCGCAGCTTCAAAAAATTGGATGCGGAGGTTGTGGCGAATGTCAAGCACTCAGGGCGTTTTTCCTCAGCGACCAAGCAAGCATCTCCTTCTCGCGAGTCCAGTCTGTCCGAACCCATCTCGAGCGGCAGCTTAACGGCACTCAAACCTGGGGCGTCACGTTGGCAACTATCAGGGCTGGAAGTCCTCACACTCTCCAGGTCCGTTACCTTCAAGTTTCTTATCTTCTGCCAAAAAGACTCAATGCTTTCGTAGATCACAAAACCCGCGAGCATGACGGCTATTGGTCTGTGGACTGCGAACAGTCAGGCCGGCAAGACGCTGCTACAGGCTTTGGGCGATGCTGCGACGCAAACCCGCGTTCTCGGGGACGCCTACCCTTGGGTGTACGCACGGATACACGGCGGAAATGCTGGGCCCATGCCGCTCGCGAACGCGAACCAGATTTTGAACGCCCAGAAGCGTACGGCCGCTGATACCCATGCCGCCAACCCAATCGCAAAGAAACCGAGAACGTCATAGATACCAACGAGCGGAGCGGTGTATACTTCAATACAGACTACTACTTATCACTCTTCTATATTCCCTTACTATCGATCTTCTATTCAGTGTACATGAATCCAATTCTTGGTTAATTCTCTGAGACCGCCTTTTTTTCAGCCGACAGGAGCAAGAAAAACCACACGAAAAAATTCGTCGTCCGCCAATACCAATTAGGAGACTTCTCTGTTTTGACACGTTTGAAGCCAACGCTATAGCCCTCAGAAGTTTCCCATTTATTTCTATCGCTTGTAAGCTGGTTTATCTCTCCCTTCACGGTGTCTCCGATGGTCCTGACAGTTTTGGGACGCCTTCTTGCCGTAGGGGTGCCATTGCGTGCTGGAAATCCGGCCAACAAGTCGGGCTTTCGTCATTTTCTATTCGTCGGGCTTGTGGGGAGTTAGACTGGTGTCGAATGGATGGTTCTGTCGACTCATGGAGTCAATCCGAATCTCCACCTCCCCTTCCACTTCCGAAGCTCACCCTCCTCCTCCCTCCACTCAAGGACGTGAAAAAATCCACGAAAAAATCAAAGTCGAAATCCAAATCAAAACAACCGTTCGCGTACTCTGAGTATCCGGATGCCTCTACCTCTCAGAAAGCACCTCGGCCAGTCAAGCTGAAGCCTCTGAAGGAGGTCCTCAGCAGGCTTATTGTGCAGTTGAAGAAGTGCGTCTGCCACCTCACTCGTTAGCGACTCCTGAACATATATTCTCCGCAGGAAGGACGACTATGCATTCTTTCTCAAACCAGTGAATCCTACCCAGGTTCCGGGTTACTCTGACCTTATCAAGCGGCCCATGGACCTCGGGACAATGACCACAAAGGTGCAGCGGGGGCGGTATCGTTCACTGGAGGACTTTGCGGCAAGTTTTTTTTGATTTGCCTGGCAGGATATTTATTAAACGATCTTTCAGGACGACTTCCGACTCGTCACTGGTAATGCGAAGATTTTCAACCCCCCGGGATCCATCTACCATACTGAGGCCGACCGGCTCGAGGTTTGGGGACTTGATCAAATTTCCAAGGCATCATCTACGGTCATTCAGTACGAGACCGACTGGAACATTGAGATTGAGAAGGATGATTTCGAGGACGAGGTGGAGGACTACTCCATGGCTGTAGATACGGCTCCAGATGCGGAAGAACGGAGCAGGTCGCCGTCACTCTCTCTCCACGGGGGAGGTCATCCTGCGCTCCGGCGTGGACCACGGGGACCTTATAACAAGTCTTCGAAAGAGAATCCTGGCGCAGCGGTCTCTGAGAGTATCGATGCGGAGGGGAGGCTCCCTGGCTCGAAGGACGGTCTTGGAGCTTTCCCACCTGGCTCGGATTGGGCTCGGACAATGCTCGCGCTCAAGCTCAAGGGTTTGCACAATTATTTGTACCTACTGCTCCAGTGTTCATTGAATCTCCTAGGAAAGCGCTACAAGACAAAGAAAGAGCGCATGCGCATCGAAAAAGACGGCCCACCATACCTCCCCGATGGTAGCCTTGACTATAACGAAGGTAGGTTCTCGTCTACCCGTTCATACCCACCCCTTAATTTGTCATAGTCGAGGACCCCTTCTCGTTCCTTTCCGCGCTCGTACCCGATTCCCTCACGCGTCCTCATCTCGTCCCCATATACCCACTGGCGCCCCAACTGAATCCACCGCCCACCCTCCGAGACACCCCGACCACCCCTGCCCCGCCGGGCCTAACGTATCCTCTCCCCACCCTGCTACCGCCCTCCCACCCCGAGCCCCCCGTGCCACCAACGTCAATGAAGCACTGGACGTTACTGCGCAACGGCGCCCCGCGGCGCGTCAAAGACGATGCGCCACCCGCCGGCGACGATATAGACGACACCGGCCGCGATCCGCATGCTCTAGACTTCGGCTCGTTTGCGCTCCTCGCGAGCGAGCTCGCGGAGGAGATGCGCCGGCGCGGGGTCGCGATGCCCGAGGCGCTCGAGGACGCGGACGCGCTGATGAGGAGCACCGTACGCGAGAGTGTGGAGGTGCCCGTCGCCGCGGACGGGGCGGATGCTGTGAACGACGGCGGCGTGGGGCCGGCCGTGTTCGATTCAAAGGAGTATTGGAGCACCGCGCACGCGTTGGATGCGGAGGGGTATGTGCGGGACGTGGTCTACGGCGGCGTAGACGGCCTGGCGTATGTGCGGAGCCTGGCGGAGTTCGTCGCAACGGCACCGCTGGACGTCGGTGAGCGAGTGGAGGATGAGGATGACGTTGACATGGAGGTTCGCTAGATTCTCATTCCACGTACCAAGTTGCTGATATCGTAACCACAGGATTCCAGCCCTTCCCTTCCCCTTGGATCAACTCTCTCGTCATGGATTGCCCAGAACGTTGTGGGGCCGCTAACAGAAGGCCGACACGCCCTCCTGCAGCGCACGGCGCTCGAGCTCATCGCGCCTACCCCCTCCGCCGTCAAGCTCGAGGATCAAACGCTCTCCCATCCCGATGACGACAAGCTCCCTGCCCTCGTCTCAGCCGCGCTGCACGTGCGCCCCCGTGCGGCCGCTGCGCTCGCCGCCCTCCTCCAGATCAACACACACAAGATCGACATGGCCGCGCTCATCCGCACGCCCGCAGAGCTCGACCAGAGCGAGACGGAGTGGGCAGGCAAGGACCTCGCGCACAACGGGCCGCCAGAGATGAACGTCGTGCTCGACTACGTCGCGGACGTCATCTGCCGCCTGCAGGCGGAGCGCGACGGGCCCGTCAAGCTCGAGGCAGACATCGGGATGGATGAGAGCACGGGCGAGAGCGCGGTGGTGCGCAACCTGCGCCTGAATCTGCTCGCGCTAGTGAAGCGCGCGCCGTTGGATACGATTGCCCGCCTTCCGGTGGATTTAGTGCCCGAGCATATCAGGCAGTACGTGCCGACGCTGACGTCTGTCGTGGGTGGGCCTCAGCCTCAGGCCCAGCCTTAGAAGTCCTTCGCTTGGCCTTTGTCTCGTCATTCTTGGCCTTCTGCACTAATTTATTCCATATCACTCCCGTACAATTGTATAAACGTCTACAGCACTGCATGGCTCGCCGTCTCATGTATTTTTGGGGAACGTTATTCAAGAATTAATATAATCACTGCCGTGAAATTGCTACAATGTCTGTATCACTAACGTACAAGGAGGATGTACCGGGAGAAGAAGCGACTCAATACTCAGTAGGCGACCCTAGAACCTGTCGCATTAGTATCGGTAGCGCGTTGAGTAATCTGGTGAATGACGGGGTCAATGCAAAGTTAACACGGTAAAACTCGACGACCGGCCTTTCGGAGAAACAACGAGACCACGGCCTTTGGAAGCGCCTCGATAAACTGTCTCGATAATGTCAATCATCTAGGTCGAAACATCGTCAGCAGCATGGCATGAGGAATTCAATGGCTTAGCGCACCTCCTGCTTGTTGTCCATGGCCCAGTTTCTGCAGAGCATAGTTTTGAGTCAAAGATAAATTAAACGCGTCAAGGTGGTACTCGCATCTTGTTGTTGTTCCCTGTCCCCAGATCGATCATGATATGCTTATTGCTGCCAGCTCTGTGAGCGCTGAGTACTTGAGTCCACTGAAATCTACCTCACCGATAGAAAAACATCACTGTGCACGGATCATAAAGCTCGTACATCTGGACGACTGCCAGTCAGCACAACCTGAGTTCCAACACAAGGTAAGGACAAGCAGACCTTGTTGAAATCGGGAACTTCAGTGATATCGACCAGGTAAATCACCGCGAAGTTTTGGACCTTCTCAGCTACGGAATAAAGTGTTTCGTCCATAGTCATACACTGGCTGTCCCAATCGTGGCCAAACCGAATGACAACGACACGATCGTCCTCAGACTTGATGGCTTCATCGACGTGCCAGCCAGAGGGAAGATGGGGAAGGAAATACGACATGAAGGAGAAACGAGTGGGTGACTGTCACATGTGACGAGTGACATTTCAGGTTGACTCTTGCCATCACTACTTGCCACTCGTCGGAAACGTTGAACCTTTCATCGACGATCCTCTGGCCCGTGCTTCTTGCTTCCTCTATGGACTGTTTCCTCGAAACTTGAAAATTGTGGACTGTCGAATCGGAAAATTCAGCTCGGCTCTCTGGTTGAAGGATCTATTTGCGTTCTTGCTGGCCGCATTCTCTTTCGGATTGAAAAACTCTCGACTTTGAAAGCCGGGTTTTACGGGCGAGGTTGCAAATAAAGCCTCGCAACTTACCATACCGAATCAAGGCAGCATATATCTCCTACTAGGCCCGATTTATGCTGAATCTGTTACGCACTTCATGTTTCCGGACTTCGTCTTTGCGTTTTGCATTTTGGCGAGATCGCTTCAGTCTGGAACACTTGGACCCAAATATCCATCTATCTCTGGACTCTGTTTTTTATCAAGTCACTGATCTTCTTGTGATTCCCAATCTGACATCGCGATTCACGATCATCTCGCCACGTTGCCGGTGTCTCAAGCACATCTTCCCAGGGACGTCGGGGTCGCCAAGGATGATCTACGCGGGTTGCGCTCCTCCGTTGCAACCGCTTGAGCGCTTACAAGCCGACGCTAGATACTTATATGTATTCCGGCGAATCTTCCCGACTTCTACGCCACTATCTTGGTCGGCCAGGTCGGTCCTTGAATGGGATGGCAACGGGGTCCCTACGGAAGGGCCCGAAAAAGAGTTCCCATCCGCGTGGATGAGAGTTTCTAACCTTGGATTTATTACTGCTGTAAGCCGGCGGCAATATTGACAGGATCTCTAGCACTCGCTCCTCAGCGGCTCCTGTCTGTACCCTGAAACAGCGGGCCAGCTTGTTTTCCCAATGATTACATTTGCCATGTGCCAGCCATGCGGTGGAATCTAAAGCTGTCGAAGGACTTAACAGGGCGCTTTAGCCCGCGAACCGCCACATGATCTGACGTTCACAGGAGCCGCACACTTCCACGGATGTGCCTTTTGTTTTGCTATACATTTCGGGTGACCGATCATCGGCTAGAGAATGATCTTCATACAATCCTCGCAGGCTTGCTTCCTCAAAACTCTACTTCTCTGTGCTTGGTATAGGTGCGGGCTCCCATGGGATAGCAGATAATCAACTCCACGTCCGTTAATTTCTGATTAATTTTCTGTGTTCATTTTGGTACGTAGTTTCTTGCAAAGCCGCGGCCGCAATAGCGTTTCAAGACACGTCAATAATTGCTTTTAATATGGACCTCGGCGCGGAAGAAGCATTAAATTCATCCTGAACGCCTCCCGAACCCGAGTGTATTGCGTTAACAGGCGCTGGGATCCTTACGGCCATCCTGCATAAAAGCACCGATCGGCTATATAAGGATATGTTTGTCACAGTCACGCTTTGGTGTTGGTTGCCACATTCGTCCAACCGAAAGTATACAAGCAACGGTCGCTACGATGTAGACCGTTCTTCGCTGCCAGCGGACGGTTCGTCGGCCGTCTCGGGGAGTATTATTGCTCCCTGCTTCAGGCACTTGTATCTTCCTGCTAGTCTCTGCGTCTATCGGGTTCGCAACAGGACATGGATCGTCTTCAATCGAAAACCTTACTCGAGAAAATGCTTCCGATCGTGTTACGGGAGATCTCAGACGTCGGATGCTTAATTACCTGCCCATTTGGGCGTTGCGAGCCCTTAAGTCGACAGACTATCTGGGGTTATGTATCCGTTGCTCTCATGAATTTGACTCCACCACACAAAGCCAATTTGTGCCTGACGTACACAGTTACTGCTCTCTCTTCAAACCCTCACCTCTTCTTTCCGTTCCTCCTTCTCGCAGTGTTGGGTCCTTCAATGTGTTGAAACTGTGCGTCGGCGTCCCTCGTCTGCACTGCCTGTTTCTGCACCCCATCTGCATGTCTAAATCTCGTTCAGTTACTCCCACACCTAATATCTACGCCGCGTTTAATATCCAATCCTCCTCTGGCCCGACACCTTCACGAACTCCCACCGACGACACTACTACTACTACGGCTACTACAACTGCCCCGCCAGCTACTTCTGGAGAAAGCCCACAACCATCTCCCTCGCAGTTCACTCACTTTCATTCATTTGTATCATCCCAAGCCTCCCCCGACGACCTCACACATCGACGCCCCTCCCCCGACAGTCCACCCATGGCCAAACGAATGCGTCGTCAATCCCCCGAAGACACTTCCCGCTCCCAATCCTCCGATTCGCAGAGTGGGATGGCTGACACTGAAGAGCCCGAAGGCATGAGCCCGTACTCGGAGAACTCCCCGCCGCCAGTTGCTCCGCTGAAGAAGAAGCGTACTCGTACGCTTACCACACCTCACCAATCAGCCGTGCTCCATGCTCTGCTGGCGCAGGTCCGTGACGCGCCGCTTTCGTTTGGCACGCGCTCATTATTTTCTTCAGTCTCGATTCCCCACTACAGCGATGCGGGAGGAGGTCGGACGTTCCATTGGACTGAGTGCGCGGAAAGTCCAAGTGAGCTGCTATCTCTATTGTCTACTCGGCGTCGGCGCTAACATGCTATTTGAAGATTTGGTTTCAAGTAAGCTCTCTAACGCAGCGGCATCCGCGAAACACTTACCCGTTTTAATATTAGAATCAGCGCCAAAAGGCCCGCCGCCCGGGGAGCCAAAGCGATACTTCACATCCGGGGCCCCCGCACTACAGCTCGTTTCCGAATGCTCCGTCTTCATATCCTGGCGCGTCGGAGCACTTCATGTCGCATGGAGAACGCGAGGGACGGGCGATTCCCCACGCGTACAGTGGATACCCACCCTCGGAGCAGTTCCTCGGATCCGTGGAGGCACCGCCTCAGTTGTTGGGACCTGGGATGCCTGGGAGATCCCCACAGCGCGGCCGCCCTGTGCTCCATTTAGCCTCCAGTGATGCGCCAGTGGAATACAGTCGCAACCTTCCTGCGCCGCCCTTCTCCAGCCGCTCGCTCCCGGGCCCTCGTACGCTCGAATCTGACAACGAAGGAACCTTGCCCTTCCATCGTACTCATGGACATGACCCATCCCGGATCCTCCCGCCCCTCAATTTCAATCAGCCTTCCCAACGTCAGGATCTGCCTTCATCTTCCTCTTTTATGCTCGCGCGCTCCGCGCCCACGACCCCGTCGCACGCCTCCTTGACGTCCCCCTCGCCGTCGCCGACTTTTGCTCACAACATCCCCGAGCATCAGCCTTACTCTATCTCCGCGCTCGGCCTACCGCCGCCGTTTACTCTGCAGCCGCAGCCGCAGTGGGACAGCTCGTCCTCCCACCGACCGCACTCGTCGTCGTGGTCCCGCTCCGGCTCGCGGTCTACGCGCGACAGCTCGTCCCCTCCCTCCAGCCTCCTTAAAGAGCCCTCGCCCGACGACGACGGGAACACACCCCGTCTAGGGCCCGCGCAGCCCTCCCGCTCTTCTGGGCGCTACGATCCGGTGCGCGCAGTTTTTGTGTCCACCAACTCCCCGCCCCCGGGCTCCTCCGCCGGGCCCTCCTCCGCCCCGTCCCCTTAATCGCGGCGCATTTATAATTGGTGTCATGCCTCTCACGACTCTCGCCACGTCGATTTACGACGCCGTCTCTCCTTTTGCCAGATATTCGTAACGTCCCTCTTTTTCCGTATCACGATCACTATAGCTCTCTGGATCTCGGTACTCTATAGCGACCTAACTAATTAATGAGTTATCCTCCACTCGCTACTCGCACTTCGCTAATTTACAGAACTCGAAGAATACTGTTTGTATTATCATTAAAATTAGCAATCCGCTCCTTGTAGTACTTGTTTCAGAATAGTAGCGTACTGGTAGTATTTAGTTTTCCAATTGTTGTTGTGTTGTCAAGGCCATAGCGTTCAAATAGACTTTTACACATTGCGCAGTACTTGCTGCTATTGATACAGCAAATTGTACAGCAACATTAGAAGCACAGATATGTATCAGTCCGTTCTCGCGTGTTTTCGTTTTTCAGCTGCGAGGCGTACCCGCAACTGAGCCTGCCGACGCAAACGCGCCTCCGCAGCATCCGCCGACGTGGGTGGAAAGTTTCCACTCGCGGTCACGTCAACTGGAAACGCGATCGGGTGCGCTCCTTGAGAGATTCTGTCCAAAGCCACGTTGAGCGCCACCTCCGTGGGCTCGACAATGGACTGCGAGCCCGCGACGCCGCAAGCTTTCTGTTTTTCCTCCTCAAGACGGCCCAGCAGCTTTGCGCGACGTGGGGTTTCCCCGATTTTCCCGGGGGATGTTGAGATGTCACTGTTGCCATCTTGTCGCGAACCTTGTTTATTGCGGATGAATTAAGCCTACTGTTCTCAGAGACTCGGGGAGAAGCGCGTACCTAAAGATAACGGAGCAGACGACGAAGGAGGCCGAGCTGTGCCAACGCCACCATCGATGGATAAAGATTGTTGGCTCGAAAAATCGTCACTCGCGGCTAACTTTGCAAATCGAGCGCGCGTCCGTGCCATTATTTCGGGAGCGGAAAAGGACGGTAACAACTCTTTTTCGACGGGGATCTCGGAAGCAGCAGCCTCGATGATCCTCGCTTTAGCACCATTGCCTGGGGATAGGCTGTCAGGTTTCTGCCGAATGTTTTGCTGAGTGCCGGGGTCGGAAAGACGGGTTAATAAAGATGGCACGGAACCAGTGTTCTCTTGATTGAGGGCCAACGAGGGCTTGGAAGAACCGGCCGCCGAATCGTGCAGGGTCTCCGGCTCACGCTGTTTCCGGGATGGGCCCGCAAGATGAGCCTGGACGCTCTCAAACAAGCTCCGATTTCGAACCCGTTGAGGCTTGCGCAAATTCTCGACCAATGGCACCGGGACTTCTGCAGCGATTTCTTCTTTGGGGGTAGGGGCCTTAGAGATTTCCTCTTCAGACGAAAGTGCCCCAGGAATACTGCGCGCCTTTCCCTTCAAATTTAGAGTTTCCGTGGTTTCCGTGGCAGCGTCGGGGGTTGGAGGCAGGGTTTCGGGCTGGTCATACTGGATGCGTCCTGGTGCTGTCCGCTCGGCGTCTATATCGAAATTGGCGCTAGTTTTTGGACGTTCATTGCTCCGATGCCGACTGGCGTTACGCAACTGCCGTCTACCCCTACCGCTCCCGCGGGAGGTATGTTCATCGAGCTGTCTGTCCCTGGACCGCCGCCACCGGCCCGAGCCTGAGCTGGATAATGAGCGGGAGCGGGACCGAGAACGGATCCGGCGAGTTCCTTCACCGCGAGCATCACGCGCTGATCCTACTGGCGATCTTGAGCGCGAAGGCTCACGCCACCTCCGCCGGGGTTCCTCAGCGAGAGAGGGAACTTCTGCAGTGACCTCATACTATGGAAGTTCAATGAGCATTTGACTATCTGGGCAGTGGAAATAGACATACTTGCACAACACTGTCGTAAACGAATAAATCTTTGTACGGAGATCTCACATAGGAGTAGACCTCTAAACTTATCCATTCAGAATGCCGTTTTAGGAAGAGCACCCGACTCACCGTGGGCGAAATGCTCAGCGTTTACGTGCCTGCCCCCTTCGACGTACGGGGCATCTAAATCCAGGAACTCTGACAAAAGCTTGACAGCCGATTCAGAGCGAACTAGGGGATATAGCTTATAAGCAGGAAAAGATCTTGCCAGGGACTGGACTCACTATCTAAGGCTTTCATAATTGAAATGATAAAGGTGGTCAGAAACTGGAGCAGATAGCAGTTGTTAGAAGGGCATTTGGGCAGGACTGAAACTGTTACCTCGACGTCCAAATTTACCCATACTTGCAGTTCCCTCCGTAAGAACATGATCGTTCGCGAAATGAGCTCTGGAGACGCGGCAAATTGCGCCGGCGTAGGATAAGGTCGATAACGGGTGTACGCGTTAGATGCGACGTGCTAAAGGGGCGGGGGGTCAGTAGGACATTTGGAGCAGATTACAGTTGGGACAGACCTTGGCATATAGATCATGTTCGTATATCCACCTTCTTTTGGCTATAGATCGTTCCAGCTTGTCTGCCTCGTCTGCGTCGGTTGTTTCCCTCCTGCCCCACGCACGGTCACGTGGGCGACGTCTGGCGGGACGAGTTTGGAGCAGAGGTAAAGGTCGCAGAGGAACAGGTGAAGTGGTCGTTGGTAAAGGATTCAAGTAATGCTTCTGGTAGTCAAAGCGCGAACGAATTTTGTGGATGAGGAACGGCCCAATTCCCTGCGAGCAAAGGGGACAGCGCCGTGACTGTCCTGCAAATAACCCGCTAAACGATTAGTCCTGGGTACGGTACACTGAAAACCGACAATCTCACCGGTCCACACAAGTAAGCAGTCAAAACAGAATTCATGGGCGCAGATGGGAACAACTGTCCGGTCGATGATTTCCTGTAAGCAGATACTACATCTATCTTCATCCTCGTCTTCAAGTTCTTGTGGCTCGAGTAGCGGCTCATCAGGCTCCGACTTGAAAATCTGTACCGGTGTAGCAGGAGATTCAATCTTGACACGCTTCGACGGCGGCGGACTACAACTTGAGGACATACTGCCCTCAAGTAACCCGATGTAGCCTCAAGTTCTCCAGAGATTCCGAGTCTGCGTCGTCCCAAAATATGACAAACTTGGGTGATGTCAGGATAATATTTGTGTTACGCAGCATCGCCGTTCAAGCCAAACAGATGACATCACCCAACCACTGCCCTTCCTTTTTCACCAACTTTTGCGTTTCTCTGATGGACCTAGGGAGATGAAATGTAAGGTCCCTTCAGTGCTACCGCATCCTGTTTCAAACACTCGGCCTGTGATTCCAGTGCGCAGTGTTTTTGCTTTTTGCTTTTCTTCCGCCGGACTGAAACCGACTCAGCCTCAGATAACCGGGGTTCTGCGGTGACTGTTACAGTAACTTTTTCAACGGGTAATACGGAGATGGTCACCGACCAGTCAGCCATCAACGGGCTATTCACTTTCCAAAGGCTCAGCGAATGCGTTATCCATTCGCCGTCGATTGCGACCCATAAAAAGGTGGTACGAACAGATATAGAAATCAGCACTTCCTTCCACTCACTTTCAAGTTCATCGTCATCAAAAATTTATCTTTATCACTTCGCACCTCCATCCTTATCAAAAACTCATTTACCATGTCTATCTTCCCAGAGTTTTCGTTCAACACAACTGCCGAAGAGGTGGCGACCGCATTCTCCCAAGAAATCAAGGGCAAAAATGGTGGGCCGAATTTGCTGGCGAAAGGGTACACCGACTGATAAATTCTTCAGTTCTGATTACCGGCACGTCGCTGAACGGGATCGGCTTCGAAACGGCCCGCGTCATTGCGAAACATGCAAATCTCGTTATAATCACCGGTTACAACGACGAGAGGTCCGCAGTTGTCGCTGATTGAGAATTGGATCGGCGGTGTTGATTGATTTTAGGCTGAAGCTCTCCGAGGACGCCATAAAGAAAGACATTCCCACGGCCAACGTTCGCCGCCTCTCCCTCGACCTTTCGTCGCTCGCTGGTGTCCGAAAAGCAGCTGCAGAGGTCAACACATACTCGGAGCCGATACATGTAATCGCTGGTTTATGAAATTGTGATTTCTGTTTAATATTCCCTCAGGTTCTCCTCCACAACGCCGCAGCTGCAATAGGGCGATTCAAGCTCACCGTGGATGGTCTTGAGAGCCAAATGGCCACCGACCATATTGGACCCTTCCTTTTTACGAAGCTTCTCGCGCCCAAAATCTTGGCGTCTATGACAGCGGCCTATACGCCCCGAGTAGTCTTCGTTTCCAGTGCTGGACACGCTTTCGGGCCCGGCGTCAACTTCGACGCCATTGGGAGCCCGAACCCAGAGAAATATACCAGTTCCGGTGCCTACTTCGAGGCGAAGTCCGCAAATATTCTCACCGCAATCGAACTGTCAAAGCGATCTAAGGGAGCTATTAACTCGTACAGTCTCCATCCGGGAGGTGAGTTTGATAGCTATTGAGTTTCGGGATCGGAATTCATATGTTGCTCCAGTTATCTTCACCAACATCAACTCAAGGGAGGAGGCCATCCCCGAGATGCAGGCGATCGGCATACTTGGTGCAGACGGACAGCCCAACACGGAGGATTTTCAGTGGAAAGCCATTCCGCAGGGCGCCGCAACGTAGGCCGAATTGCTTCCCTCGTAAAATCATGCTTATATTTTTGCTGGTCTAGCACTGTTGCTGCAGCATTCGATCCCCGTCTAAATGGTACAGGCCATTCATTTCCCCAGTTGCTTCACTGTCTTACGTCTTTCGCTGCAGATAAGCCCGGGGCTTACCTCGATGACTCGACTGTTAAAAATGAGTCTGTCGCCGCACATAGCTCTGATCCCGTGAGTCCCTGTCATTTTTTATCTCGCGATTCCCTTGCTTACTATGCACTTCCAGGCCAACGCCGCCAGGCTGTGGACGGTGACGGAAAAGATCATCGGCGAGGAGTTTACATTCTAAATGGACCCTGCTAGGGACTGAACCACGATAGCAATAATAAATTATCTATATACCACTCATAGCTCATTTCTCGAACATCAGTTGGCCGGAAATTGTGCGTCCGAAAATGGTTGACTGCGTTTACTGTTTTGTACCCACAACCTCGGGCTGATTTTTTAACTCATATCTCAGCTGGGACGTGGGTTGAACTCAGGTCACCTTGAGCTACAGTTTAACACCTGGGAAGCTAGCATTTTGCCCTGATTTCTAGCAATTTTTTCGTTGATTTCGGCGATTCCTACGAACAACTAGACACCTGGCTTTCGAGTTTCGCTCAAACTTTTCAATATTTTTTGTCGCTTATCTATATTACAATCGAACACCGTTTGTCTCGAGTCAAACCGGTCCGAGGGTCCGAATTACCCGTTTCTTCAAGTCAACAGCTCCACAGGACCACAGCCGCTGCACTTCTTTTCTCACCCACTCCACTCAGCCTCGCTCTGCCAATGTAGTACCGCCCCGCCTGTAGATTCGTCCATCTCTTGAGCACTCAAGACTTGACTGTCAGCCCCACAAGTTTTCAGTGCAACCCACCGATATCTATATAAGAAACGATGTGGTTGATAGTTGGCTCGAGACAAAAGTGGCGCCTGTGGGAGCAGTTTGCTGAGATCCCTCCACAGCTGCCGTGATGGTGAAATTATGCATAAGGCTCCACTTTGTTGTCGAAATGATTAGTTTGTTCTGTAAATAATCCAAACTTGAAGCCTGTAAGACGGGTTGAGGAGATAGAGACAAGGGTTGCACAATTTTTAGGGACCAAACAATGCCAAGAGTTTGAGGCAGGACGTCCAGACTCATCTGCATTGGCTACGGCGTGCGATCACCAACTCCGCCGAACCGTCGAGATGATGAATTCTCCATTGAACTGTTGGTTTTCTGTTTTAGAACGTGGAGAGGTGAACACTCACATTTGCCAGTCTGATCATTGAGTAGAGAGATCAAGGCAGGCGAGCACGCATCGAGATTCTTCCACAGCCTGCCGTGATATTGAATTCATGCACACGGCTCCACCGAATGTCGAGATGATTAGTGTGTTCCCTCAATAAGTTGCCAGTGGAAGGCGAACTTGAAACCTTTATGACAGGTTGAGGAAACAGAGACAACGGCAGAGTCGTACAACTCTGAGGACTAAAGAATGCCAAGATGTTGAAGCAGGACGTCTGCGCATCTTATCTGTATTTGGCTAAGCTGAACCGTCGAGATGTTGACCTCTCAATGTCGATTTTCTGTTTTTAAATGTTGAGATGTTGAATTTCAAGCGCAGTCACTTCCAACTCGAAGAGACCGGAAGCATGTAGCCCGTATTTTCAATAATTTGGTGGGCACATCCAGTTAATTCTAGGTACTTGACCCCGGGTATAAGAATCAGAAAACTACAGAGATCAAGGCAAACGAGCACAAATGAAATCAAATAAAAAGCTTCAACAACAACAACCAAGTTGAACTTTGCATCGCGGAAAGGAGTCTAGACACGGGCCTGAGATTGCATTGGACCTAGAAAATCCATGACCAATAGCGTGCAAATTTCTTGAACATGCCCGAGATGCCCGATGCGAAAGGAGCAGATTCCAAAAAAATCACAAGATCCACCAAGATTGGGGACAAGATTGGGGACAAGATTGGGGACAAGCTTGGGAGGGAAGAGTATTTAAATTATTCAATGTGCTGCACACTATCATCTCAATCATATATCGACTTCACCAGTAGCCCAGAGCTCAAGCAGTTTGCAGGAACGTGAGGAGACCCGAGTTGTGGGAGCTCGCTCCATCGGGGAAAAAGCAGCATTTACGGGCCATTAATCTATACAGTCGTTTATGGACATAGGAAACTCGCGCACAATCAGGAATCACATGAGCAGCGCAAACGGCTATGCGAACGAAGTCCGAAATATATGACCTACACATTTCAAATATACTGTTCACGAGGCCGCGAGGAGTCGACCAAAGGTCGACGACAGGTGGCGTCCTATTCTTACGGGAGTTCATAAATCTGTGTAACCACTCAACTCAACTCTCCGTGGCGTAGCACGGGTAACTGCTAGTACTTACATAAATGCCGTGGCATCGTCCGTGATCGCCAATCTCGATCACTTTTGTCACCGTCGGCAAGCCGTCGGCCTGTTTTCCGACTTGTTTCCGCCCTCTTCTGGCTCGTTTTAAATTGAGTCTTCTTAACATCAGGCTCCATCCTCATTCTTCCATGGCCGAATTACCCAAAGAGCTATTGCACGCCATCACAAAAGATGTTGAGCATGACCCAAGCATATTCAGCCTCCGGCTCGTCTCGAAAACCCTTAATGCTATCGCTTCACCACTGGCTCTTCGTGTAGTCGTCATGAATGACAGTGTCAAGAGTGCGGAAGCTGTTTCTTTCCTCCAAGGCTGCGATGAATCGACAACATCGCTTGTGCGTGAAGTCGTTTTCCGAGGCGACCCCAACTCGGAGGTGCAGAACGATTGGAGAGGCAAGTCGTTCGGTTGTGTGCTCAAAACTTTGTTTAATACAGACCCGTAGAGAAATCCTCAGGGGACTCGGAGGCCGCGAGAGAGGCACTGAAGACAACGTTCTCTGGCCTGGCCAAGTTTCGCAACCTCGAAGTTCTGCGGCTCAACTTCCACAACTGTTACCAAGAAGACATTACCTACGATACACCTGAAGAGCCAACCCATTTTTTGCTTCTTCAGAACGAATTATTCGCCACGCTGGCAGCCAACCCACCGCTCCCCCTCGTGTCATTGATCCTGAACAATGTCCTCGCGGTGCCGGACGCCATCTACGCGGAGAACGACTTCCACCAGATTTTCCTGCCCCTGCAGGAACTGGAAATCTCTGTCCTCTCAGATGTGGACTACGAGGGCTCGTACTTCCAGGAGCCCCTCGTTGACTTTTGGAAGGACAGCGTCGCGCATATGGTCCGCAGTGCCACCGCTGTCACCGCGCTGACGATTTGCAGCGACCAGCCCGTCGGGGCGTATCCTGCGTTGTCGTTCAAGGACATGTCTTTCCCCCGCCTCGCCTCGCTGTCATTGCACCAATTTGTGTTCTCGGACTCGGACGTCGTCGAATTTATCCTCCGTCACAAGGCAACACTCACCCGCCTTGAGCTGCATGACTGCTCGATCGACGGCGGGGAGAACGGCGATTTCTCCCATCTGTGGTACGCCGTTCTCACGCGCTTCGAGGTGGAACTTCACGCCCTGCGTGCATTTGTCTTCGAGAACGGTACGGAGCGGGAGGAGGATGCCTTTGAGCGGGATCCACGATTCGAGTACACTCGGCTGGACCCTGGGGGGGATATATGCCCTGGGTTAGAGAGATAGCTGGCGAACACCAAGACTTGCCCGCTCTGGAGAGCCTGATGGCGGTGGTGGCTAGTCGTGTTGGATGAAGATGGCAGGTACTCGCGCGGTGAAAAAGATTTAATCACATCTCGCGTTCGATTTGCAATGGCGGTTTTTTAGGAAGTCGCTGTCGCTTGGGAGCGCGCCGACGGTGGTTGCATCAGCGATCTGCGCCTCGCTGAATTCATAATTAGCGCCAAGAAAACCCTTGTGCATCCTTTCAGCTTCCAACACCTGCAAAAAACCGGTCTTTTCATGCGAAGAGTCGTCCCGACATCCAAGTTAGATTCTTCCCTCTTTTTTTTTTTCTTTCAAACCAGTTCCCAGGCACAAGCATGGGAAGAGCGTCCAAGCAATTTTCGAACTTCATTTGCTTATTAACGTTCACGATGCCAGACATCAGCTTATTCAACAGATTACACATCCGCCATCTACATACCGAATCTCGCCATCTCGTCTCAACTTTCACCATGTCTGCCTTCCCAGCATTCTAATTCACACAACCGCCAAAGTGGTACATACTAACAGTGAGTTCATCCCTTTAATTTCAACATTATCAAGTGAACTTGGGTGGAGTTGTTGGAAGGATTCTTGTACTCCACCCATCTTCCTTGATGAATACTGCTACCTTTATTCTTCTTTCGCGAGTTTTCATAACTGCCCTCAAGAATATATTCCAAATAAAAGTCGTTTGTTTTGACTGCAGGCGCAATTATTTTGCTGTTCCGCATTCCTGGGTTGTGAGTGTGTTTATTCAACCCTCAACCCTATCATTATAATAGAGTTCACAGGCAAGGTGGGAAGTGCATGGTCCGCACTAAATCCGCACTGCGTAAACCGATTCAGCGGCATATCAAAATCCTTCAATGCTGAGCTCGAGGTCCGGAAAAAGTGTTGATGATGGACCCACCGAGATACGTCTTTCCTTCTCTCCCTTCGGGACTGTCCTATCAGTTCCATTTCTCCATCTTTTATTACCTCTTTTCTTTTCTTTTCATCGCAGGCACAGGGTAGGCGTGAATCCACTATTTAGGCTCCACCACATTTGGCTGAATTATTTCGCCGCTGCTGTCCTTTGTCAGAAAATCATTGTTGCCATATCATGTCTTCGCCAGTGCGAGGACAATGTCGGGTCTCATTTGGTCCACTCCGCCTTTAGAATTAGGAGAACATACCTGAATGAGAAAGTCCACCGCGGTGGACGGCGGACTTGATGGACTTGGTGGGCTTTCTGAGAACAAATGTATATGAGAAAGTCTCTCAAAGTCTCTGGAGACTTGGGAGACTCGGGAGACTTTGGGAGACAGTCGGGGACTTTCCCGCGGGCTAATTATATAAGTAAAACTGGATTGATCCGCGTACCCAATCCGGATATGTCACACAGCGTTACGTCCCCGCTTTTTCCCGCCCACCATCGGTAGGTGCTCATCGAGTCCCAGCCTAGTCCCAACGACAACGTACAAACTCGCCGGCGACCCGCCAGAGCTCCCGCCGATGGGGCCCCGCCCTTCCTTACTCCAAATGGCCTCAGAGACCTGTGTCACTGGGCTCACTCACCGCCGTCTCGCGCGCTCGAATGGATCGACCCGACGTTGGTGATGCCTGCTCCTTCCCAGCCACCTCTTCCCATGCCTCTGCCGTCCCGGCCGCGTTTTTTCCCCGCCCCGTCCTCACATAGGCCATCCGCAAGCCAGTCGTCCTCAAGGCCGCCCTGCCTTTGTGGTATTTGCGGCTGCTGCGTCTCTCGCCGGCGTCAAGAAATGCCCCGGCATGGACGAGCTCATCGCCAAGTACTGCCGGAAACGGACGGCCGCCGACTCGGGCCGCCACGCGCTCCTCGCTGCATCCCGGAAGCGCAAGTCCCCCACGACGGCAATGCTGGGTTCCCGCCAAGCCTCAAGACGTCCCAGTCAGCGCTGCTCGCACACCCAGCCACCCCGCTGTCGCTCATCCTTGCCACGGTCGTCAACATCACCCATCATTGACCGGTCCTCGCCGTCGCCATCGCTCTCGTCGTCCCGCGGATCTTCCTCCGTGACGCAAGGCGGCGCCAGAGTCCAAACGAATGACATCGTGTTTGTCCATTCTAACACTCTCTTTGAGCCCGAGAACCTCTGAGGAGCTGAAGGATTTCGTCCATGGAGGACATCATGATGCGCGTAGCCCAAGAGTATTCTCAGATTTTATGCAGTAGGTTAGTGGTAATGACTGCGAAGACGCGACGCGTTTTGATAGTGGTCTCGGATGCGAGGCCAAATAGATGATTAATTGATTTTTATGCTTATATAACAAGTCTCTCAGTCTCCCAAGTCTACCAAGAGTGCGAGACTTTCTGAGCCACGGTTTTTCTGACCTGAATTGTGTATCACTACTCCTCCTTTTGCTTTTTCCACCAAACTCATATTTTCCTTCAACCCCATCTACGACTTGGACAAATTTTGAGATGACCTCTGCCTCACTTGTAAGCAATGCGCTCAGAACCGAAACCGATCCGATATGGTAATGCAACTGTGCGTCCGACTTCATCAATGGTCAAAGCGAGAAATATCACTCCTCGGCCGTCGGCCTTGGTCGGACTTCTTCGAATTCGATGCTCATAATTTCTTTTTTTTGATAGTTCACAGATAGATAGGTAGGCACTTTAACTTTGACTTTGGTTGGACAGCGAGACTAATCTAATTTTCAGGCAACGCAAGCAAGCTTACTATTTACATCCAACCAACCGTCGAACTTTAAACAGAAGACCGAGGAATTTTAAACAGTCACAGCAGGCGAGGCCGCAGCAATGGTCAATGTACCAAATTTCGTCCCGGGATAAGTCTCCTCCGCGATGACCGCACCCCACGCCGTGTCATTAAATCCAGGTTGCTCCCACCCAGTCGGAATCGCCCCGCTCGTCGACTTCCATGTATTGTCAGTAAATACGTAGGAGCCAGCTGTGCAGCCGGCCCTCCCGCTGGGCGCCATGTTGACCTCCATAAACACAAGGAGCCCTGCCCTGCTCGCTGCGGCGCCAGTATTGGTGGCGAGGACCGCGAGCACGATCTCGGTGGTAGTCGGCTGGAAGTTGACGACATAGTGCTGCGCGACCTTTGCGTTCGCGGCGCTCCCGACAGGGACACCATTGACGTACAGGGTGTACTCGTTGTCCGCGGCGATGAGGATGTTGGCGGTCATAGGTGTCTGGTTCGGGGCGGGGGTAAACGTGCGGCGGAAAGCGCGCGAGCCGGCGGGGAGGAGGCCACTCGCAGGAACGATGTTCGTCCACACCCATTGCGCCTTGGTGAGCGCGAGAACAGGCGGATTAGAGGCGATGCTTATGGGGCCCCAGGGCTCGTCGCCGGACACCCCTACGACGGTGCCGGCAGGCCACGCGGTATCGTCAAAGGACAGCTGCTGGAACCCCGCCGGCGGCAGCGCCTTGACGCGCCATGTAGCATCCGAGACGATCATGTCCGTGGTGTTGTCTGAGTAAGTGAGCCGGATGGCCGCGAGCATTGCCCCACCAGTCGGCGCGTCCGTGTGGGCGTTGACGGCGAACACGTTGAAGCTTGGCAGAAGGTCGACACAGAAGCGACTGGCAAAGGTGCCGCGGTCGGGGAGCGTGCCCGTGCCGACAAAGTCTCCGTTGATGTAGAACTGCATGCGGCTGTCGGCGGTGATGATGATCTCTGCGGCGGTGAGAGCCTTGCCGAGCGGCGGGGTGAAGTCCTTTCTGAGCCCAACAATTTGGCCCGCTGCCATTGTCGGGGCCCAGATCCACTCAGAGGCTGCAAAGGTGAGCGCAGTAGTTGCAGCTGGCGCGGGCACAGCGGCCGCTGAAAAGATTCAAGTAAGTAATCGCCTTGGTTGGGGTCCAAAATTTGGAACGCACCCGTGGCGGCAGCGCAAAGGGCGGATCCAGTAAATAGCAGGGGCAGAAGCGCGTAGATAACTAAAGGAAAAGGTCAGAAAGTTATGAGGAGGCAAGCACGCGTTCCTCACAAAGCGGGGCCATCGTGGTTGTGCTTGGGTCTGAATGATTTTCAAGCCGGGGCTTTTATAGTTGGGTATACAGAATGCACTGCTCCATTCCTAGTTGCCACCTAGACAGACGCTATTGTCGGTGCTTTTAGGTCGCGGCCGCTTCTGGATATTCGCATTCCACGTCGATTGCAACACTTGCATCCTGCACTCCTTGAACGACAATTACTGACAGCACTTTTGTATGCCTCGGCCCTAGGATTCCAAACTCTCAGGCGAGAATAAATTAGATACATTCCTATGACATCGGAAATGGCGCCCACAGATCATTCGGACCGCTAGAAGTGGCAGAATACGAGACGAGAACTTCAGTGAGACCTCAGTTGTTCCTGTCGGAGATTTACAAAGGCCGGAAACTTGAAGCACTTGATCCCGCAATTTCGATGGCATTTGGTGAACATAGTAGATACGTAACGCGATTGCAGCAGGAATACAACCAGAGCGGGTGTATTTGACCACATGTTCTCCATGATTCAGAAATTCATGGTTCGGCATTGAAGAACGGTGACGATAGTGCCAAAATGAGTCAACAGACGACTTCGACGCAGCCAGAAGGGATTCCAAGTGCCACTCAGTTCTGAACGGCGGCCGCTGGCTCGCACTGCAACCTCAGGATAGACGTTGGAAAGAAAGAGCAGGTTTTCCATCAGAAATCGATCATCATAATGCCAATCACGCGCATACAGCTCGGCTTGGTTCTTGCAGATTTCGACTTTCCGCCCTTGTAGACCGTAACGGACAGGCAATCTACGATAGTCCCGTGGTAATTTCCGCTCAGTATCATGACAGGGGCTCAGTCCGAACGCTGGCCGTCGATAGCGACAATGACGGGCAGAACGCGTCGGGACTGTCAAACGGCGTGGGCGGCGTGGCGGCGCGTCAAATTTGGGGTGAATAAACGGTGCCGGATGGCACAGGTCGGTCGAGAATGCTAGCAGGGAGATGTCGTCGCGTTGGCAAACGTACAGCAAGGAGGAAGGTGGGTGACGTAGTGGCATGGTGGTGGAAGGAGAAGAGAGTTTAGGAACGCGTCACAAGGCGGAGCACGAAAATGTTTCCCGCGCCGAACACTTATGGTCGGCGGATTGGCCGCGGTTGAGTTTTGATTTGATGTGGCCACGACTCGTAGTACTTCGGAAATTCTCATCGCGAGTGCTGAGTCCACTCAAGTCGTTGGCCCCACTTCTCATGTCCTCGTCGAGAGGATCATCGGTCGCATTCTCGCCTCCCTGTCCTTGGTTTCCGTCGGCGTTGTTCTCTTCCTCATATGGTGCCGGCGTATGCAATACCAGGACAACAAATTCCGTACGCTCGCCTCATTTACCAAGTCCGCCTTCATCGCGTTCTCTAACCAGAATCTCCTAACGCGACCTTCCACGATAACGAGAAGACCCAGCCAGCCACTTTACATTTTTCTACAGCCAAGAGATCCAGGTGCTGCCGAGCCAGGTACAGCAATTGGAGCTGGAACTTGAGTCGCCCCCACGATATGTAGCGCAATGACTTTGTTAAATATTTGATATTCACTTCCAACACCCTGCTGCGCGGAAAAGAACAGTGATAAAGGGATAAAAATATTCACCGTGGTAGGCACCAGATGCTTTTGTGAATTGTGGTGGGTGTAAAGACGTATCCCAAAGTCCGAGTTTTTATTCTACTATTTCATTGAACGACGGTTCTAGTTACAGTTACAACATACTGATAAAAAAATCCAGATCTCAAGAAGCTAGGCTTTCCAAAAAAATGGCGGTGGATAGCGCTTGAAATGTAGAAGGTTGTCGCGTTATAGTTTCGATCGAACTTTCAACTTTGTTCTTGTTTTGTGTTGCATTTTGATTGCCAATAGGTCATGATATCGCCGAAGATCGTCGATCATTTCCAACGTTTTGCCCTCGTTCTCATCCTGCCATGGCATTGGCGGAGTTGCCCACGGAACTGTTGCACGCCATCGCGAAGGGCGTTGACGTTGAAAAAGACTCTAGCATTTTTAATCTCCGTCTCGTCTCGAAGAGAGTCAATTCCGTGGTTTCACCACTGGCTTTTCGTGTAGCCGTTGTGAACGACAGCGTCAAGAGTGCCGAGGCAATTTCTTTCCTACAAGGCTGCGATGAATCGATAACTTCACTTGTGCATGAGGTCATTTTTCGAGGCGACCCAGAGAACAAGCAGCTCCCGGGTAAGTTGCTCGTCACTATATCCAAACTATCATTTACTCGGAGAATTAGGTAATCGAATCTCTGGAGAGGCTGGGCGAAAGGCGTTGAAAACCGTGTTTTCTAGCCTGACCAAGTTTCCCAAGCTGGAAATTCTGCGGCTTAACTTCCATGGAGTCTACGAGGAAGAGGTGGAGACCACCATTTCCCGGTATATGTGTCCCGAAAACCCAAGCCATTTTTTGATTCTCCAAAACCAAATATTTGCCACACTGGCAGCCAACCCGCCACCACCCCTCGTGTCGTTGACCTTAAACAATGTCATCGCCGTCCCGGACGCAATCTACGCGCAGAAGGACTTCCACCGGATCTTCTTACCCTTGCAGGAGCTGAAAATCTCCGTCATATCCGACGTGTACTTCGAGGGCTCATATTACCTGCCGCCCCTCGTTGAATTTTGGAAAAACAGCGTCGCGCACATGGTCCGCAGCGCCTCCGCTGTCACCGCACTCACGATCCGCAGCGACCAGGAGGTCGGCGTGCACCCTGCCCTATCGTTCAAGGGCATTTCCCTCCCGCGCCTCGCCTCGCTGGTGCTACACTGGTTTGCGCTTGAGCCGAATGTCCCGGACTCCGACATCGTGAAGTTCATCCTCCGTCACAAGTCCACTATCACCAAGCTAGAGCTGCACGACTGCTCGATTGATGGCGGCGAGGACGGCGATTTCTCCCGCCTATGGTTCGCCGTCCTCGGACTCTTCGAAGAAGAGCTGCGCGCCCTGCGTAGCTTTGTATTCGAGAACTCGAAGACGCAGCGGAATCTGGATAATACTGGTAGGCGGGATTCGCGCTTCGAGTACACGCGGCTGGACCCTGGGTGGGGATATATGCCCTGGAGAGACGAGGTGGTCGGTGAGCACCAAGATCTGCCTGCTTTGGAGAGTCTGATGGCGGTGGTGGCCAATCGTGTTTGACCAATATTTTACGCACGTTTTGAACACGGTTCATGATTTATATATCCGAGGCTGGGTGATTACATGCCGAGTCACGAAGTTGGTGCCTGATTGGGAAAGAAACAGAATTTGAAAACGACGCCCAACTTAAACTGCCGACGTTGAGGCTCCTCCGATTATGCGCTGCAAATAAAGGAATTACTTTTCGCAGCCCGACCGCCCGACAGAGGAGAATCCCAAAGAGCGCGGCCGTCATCTCAAATATTTTGTCTATCCTGAACTCATGACCTGGCGTGTCTCAATTTACCATCTGAACATGAAAGATTCTCCCAAGCTCCATTGGCTCAATGCCACAATGAGGGAACCTCTGATTCAGTGCCGGTGTCCAACCACTTGCTCTCCAACGCTTTTTCTCAACGCTGGTACTGACGGCCTGTTGGACGACGTCCAAGATGCCAAGGTTCAATTGAGCTGTCCACAGATGGCGCTGAAGAGGTGGCGAAATTTACTTCAGTCGAAACTGCGCGGCCACACCAGGTTAGGTTCCAGAGCTCCGTTCGAAGCTAGCCACTAGTAGCTATAGGTTTCGTTGTCGTTGTCGTTTTAAGCCTTGGTTGATCAGCATGCATGCAGAGCCAGAATTTCAACGTTCAAATCCACACTGATGGACGCCAATGACCGGCACAGCTCAACATCCTCTCATCGTCCGAACCATCCTTGCCATCTGCTCAACCCCGGACCATTTCTCCTTTTTTTTCTTTCATGATACTACTGTATTCCTCTCGCAGCCTACCTCGGAAAGTGCTTCTTAATATCGACTTGCTGCCTGCCCTCTTTCCTCTTCCGAAGTCTTGATCCAACCATTTTGTTCATCAGTTGCGTTTGACTATGGCGGCATCCGTGGACAACTAATTTACCATATCTCATTCTTCAGGGAGAAAAAATCGTAACTACCCAAAAACCCGTTTAGCTACCTTACGAACCATTACTTGAAGCTTTTACCTCGGCCACACCCTGCCCCATGTAGAATAGAATAGACTTTGAAATAACAACAACAACAATAGCATCCGCTGCATCACTGCGTGGCGATAACTCTGAAATGAAAAAAAAAGACATTAATGATGATAAACGAATGGCAGTACTTGTTGAAATTTAATACACCGGGATACTTCCTGAAACCGGCGTTCTTCCCTGGGACCGTGTCGTGTAATGCTACCTACCTACCTACCGGAGTCCGGACCCAAACGTTTTTGGAGAGTCAGCATTGGCAATGAACAATTCCAAACCGGCAACTTTACGAGACGTGTCGTTCATTTATAATTATATCGAGCCTTTGTTCAAGCTGAAACAATATCAGAGATGCATTATGCACGACTGTGCTATGTAACTCAGGGATGCACGCGAGATTTTTGCTGACTTTGGAGACAAGTGCGGGTTAGCTTGGGTGTCTGCCTCTCTGGACCCTAAGGCCGGAAGTTCAAGTCCTTATTTTATTTTTTCGTGAAGTTGCCTGAAGAGACGTCGCGTTGTAACTTATTGATCTTGGCTGCAGGAGTACTTCAAGACTTGCTAACGCATCCTCGCATGAGCTTGTGTGGCAGAATTTATTTCAGTAAAAACTGCACGGCCACCAGAGCTCCGTTCGAAGCTAGCTAGGTTTCGTTGTTCGTTGTTGTTTAATCAGTATGAGCATTGGCATGCAGAGGCCAGAATTTCGTCCGATTTTTTGCGCCTTCTCTTCTCTTCTCCTGTATTTTTTTAAAAAATGATACCGAGTTTGAATCCTCTGGCAGCTTACCTCGAAAGTGCTTCCTTAAATTATCAACTTGCTGCGCATGCCCTCTTCTCTTCCTCTTTCAACTCTCGGCATTCATTTGGCTACGGCGGCCGCAGCTCCGCTGCATCATAAATCTGAAATCTGTTAAAATGAATTTAATCTCAAGGATTGCCGGCCAGGATATCCGGACACACTTTCAAAAGAAAAAATTGAAGTCGGCATTATTGGCAATCCTCCATCCAAGATTAGGCGAAACGAAAAATTTCAAACCGCCTGGACCTTTTACGAGACGGTCGTTCATTTATATCGAGTCTAGATCTTTTGTTGCTGAAACTGTAACAATGCTCTCTCCTTTTGTTGGGAGAGGCGCAATTTGAATCCGTTGAGATGAGATGGTCGATGCAAAGCAAGATTAAGGTTTATTCGTGATGCGAATTATGGCGTGGAAAGGTTGGGTTCGATCTGTTCCCTGTGTGCGGAGGTAAGGTGATGGCGGCGTCGTACCCAAAAAAATATTTGTGTTGTAACCCCTGAGTCCTGACTGACTTGAGCATTGGACGAGTGAATGAACGCTCTCAGGCATGGAGGTAAGCTCGAGTTGACCACGTCGATGGTAACGTTAAGTAAGCGAATGGCAAGCAAGCTTTTGCCTCGAGACAGGGGTGACGGTGGCGTGCAGATGAATCCAAGATCCTCCTCCCTCCCTGCATGATAGAAAAGCGGCAACTTGAAGGGCGGTTGTTCTCTTACCACCACCATCACCCCAACCTCAGGCTGACCACCACCACCTGCGACCTGTGGGAGTCGGCGATATTGGCTCGACAGGAGCCGCGCGCGCCTATTTATGCGAAGGACGCCCGCGGGATCCAGCGCCTCGGAGTCGGAGATGGGGCTTTCTCTCCACCGCTGGCGACGAACAGATTCCAAAAGCGCATTCTCGAATTTTGGTGAGATGATGATCAGTGGATGTATAGAACCGGGCGCCGTACTCGTTAGGCAAGTCTGACCCACGACAGCAGATATTTTCTGGCCGGTGGCGCCGGCAATGTCTTTTTTCTATAGTCTCGACTCACGTGACTCTTTAGCTGTGGCGACGCGAAGGGCTTCCTCGACTTGACTGTTGATCACAGCTTGTACTGCTCTCTCCCCGCCAGCACGACTCTGACACGCCCTACATTCATTGCATCCATACCCTGTGCCGACGATACCACTACTCTACATCTACGCTATCACCGACTAAACTAAATGCCCCCGCCGTCGTCCCTCTTTCTCGGCATCGAGCTCGCTGTCGACCAGCTCCGCGCATCGCTCGTCGACGAGTCCCTCGACCTGGTCGGCGTCGAGTGCGTCGACTTTGACACCGAGCTGGCAGAGTATCAGTGCGCTATCTTTCTGCTTCTTCTTTTCATCGATTGATTATGGCTCGATAGAACGCAGGGCGGGATCTTTACGACCCCCGGCGACGCCTACACGACGCCGGTCGAGATATGGATAAAAGCGCTAGGTGAGCCCGCCGCCCCTTTTGCCCTTTTTTTCGTCGCTCTCACACTGCAATTTGCTTCCGTTCCACGTGTTCCCGCGATCAACTAGACAATCTGTTCGAAAAACTCGAGCGCAACTACGACCTCACCCGCATAAAAACAATCGGCGGCTCTGCGCAGCACGCCCTGGTCTGGTGGAAGTCCACCACCGTCCCCTCGCTGTCCTCGCTTGACCCGCACACCCCGCTTGTCGCCCACTTTTCTGCCAATCATTTTTCGCTCCCAAACACTCCTGTGGCGCAGGATGTGTCCTCGCATACGCATGCACTCACCATCGAGGCGCTCCTGGGCGGGCCAGACCACATGGCCGCCCGCGTCGGCGGCGCAGCACACCCCTCAAACGTCTCTGCCCAGCTGCTGCGCGTCCGCGAGACCTGGCCCCAGGACGTCTGGGCCCGCACCGGCCGTGTGCAGCTCGCCTCCGCCTTCCTAGCGTCCATCGTCGCCGGCAAGTGGATGCCCATGGCCGAGGCCGAAGCGTGTGCATCGGGCATGTGGTCCCACACAAATGGCAGCTGGGACGAGGGCGTGCTCGACATTGTCGGCGGCTCGCGCGAAGAGGGCCGCCGTGTGCGCGGGTGGCTGGGCGACGTCGACGTCGGCGGCGGTGGCCGCCGCGCAGGCAACATTGCGCGCTACCTCGTCGAGCGCTATGGATTCGATCCCGAGACGGGTGTTACGCCCTTCACGAGCGACGGGCTGGCCGCGTACCTCTCGCTCGCCCCCGCGCCGTCGGATGCGGTCCTCCAGTTTGGTCCCATGGATGTCATGATGGCGCCCGCCCAGCACTACATCCCGACACGGTTATACTCCTTGTTTCCCCACCCGGCCCAGGAGCCCTCTGATAAGCGCCGCTATATCGCCGTGCTTACGAACCGCAACGCCGACGTCCCTCGTGCCCTTGTGCGCGACATGTACACCAAGAGCTGGAGTGCGTTTGACCGCCTCGTCGCAATCGTCCCGCCCGGTGGTTCCATTGGGTGCGTTTTTTTCTTTCGGACAAAATCCGATCTAACTCCCCTTCAGCCTCGACGACAAACTCTTCGCCTTCTGGCACCTACAAGGCGACGCGCACCCCTTTGCCCACGTCAAGGGCATCTACCGCTTCGAAACCGGCATCAAAGTCACCGAATTCCGCGACCTCCGCGCCAACCCGCGCTGCCTCCTCGAGTCGCAGATCCTCTCCCTCCGCGTCAAATACGCCAAAATGCTCTCCACGGGCGTCCTCGCGCGCGCCCCGACCCCCGCCCCCCCAGGGGCCTCCGCCCTCTCCGCCTCCATGGCCATCTCCTCCATCCCCACCCGCAGCACGATCATGCGCCCCGCCCCGCCCGTGTCCGCCGCGCTCGGCCTCGCGTTCGACCCGTACGACCCCGCGCCGCTCCCGACGCGCGTCCTCGCGACGGGCGCCGCGGCCAACTTCCCCTCCGTCGCGAACCTCGTGTGCGACGTGTTCAACGCGCCCGTGTTCGTGCCCACCACGCAGCTCGCGTCCGCGCAGAGCGCGCCGCACCGCAACGCGCCCGCGGCGGGGTGCCCGTCGCGCGCCGCGCTCGGCTCGGCGTACCTCGCGCGGTGGGTGTGGGGCCGCGAGTGGGGCGTGGGGAGCGGGAGCGCGCCGAGCATGGGGTTCGAGGAGGATGTGCGAAGGCTGCTGGGGAAGCGGTGGGTGGGGACCGGGGGGGTGCCGCTGCGCGCGAGCTTGCATCTGCCCGGGACGGCGCCGGGGAGCGGGGCGAGCACGCCGTATGGGGGGAGGCATGGGCATGGGCCGGCGCGGGCGGCGAATGCGCTATTGGAGGAGGAGGAGGACGAGGAGAATGCGCGGGAGATGGAGAGGGCGCGGAATGGGGGTGGGTTGCATGGGCTTGGGCTTGGGCTTGGGGGGCGGGCGACGGGGACGGGGAGTGGGAGTGGGCGCGGGAGCCCGAATGTGGGCGTCATCGGCGCTGCGCCGTCGTCTTCGTACTATGGCGAGGGGGGGCTCACGACGAGCTCGTCCGGGAGCAGCATGTCCACCAGCACGTCCGCCAACTCCGTCTCCACCGCATACACAACCCCCGACCTCGGGCTCCTCTCCCCCGGGCTCTCCTCTGGCCTCAGCTCCGGGCTCATCGGCTCGAATGGCGCGGCGGGCGCCGCGGGGACGCCGACGACGCCGACGCCGCTGACGCCTGTGGCGCCGATGCCGACGGGGGACGCGGAGGCGCAGATGGGGCTGGCGAGGGTGGCGGAGCCGGATGCGGATGCGTTTTTGGCGTATGCGGCGATTGTGCCAGAGTATTCGAGGTTGGAGGGGATGCTTGTTAAAGGGATTGTTTAAGTGTGGGGGGTGGTGGAATCACTTGAAGGCGCGGGGACGCTGATGATACGACGACGACGCCGACGCTTTGCTTTGACATGGCACCAATCCAATGAATCTACGCTATGTAGTGTTTTTTTTTTTTTATAACTTTTAAATTTTCACGCTTTCTTTCCTCTTTCTCTTATCCTCTCCTCTCCTCATTCATTCCATTCCCTTGTTTTGTTTGTATATTCACTCGCATACAACGCTTCTTGCTTTCTCTCTCTCTCTCTCTCTCTCTCTCTCTCTCTCCCTCTTTTTTTGTGGAATTTCTCTCTCCCTCATCCAACCAGCCATACAAGACAGAACAGACGAAACAAGCTTCCGCATGTAAAAGTATCCAATCTACTCGGGGCTGGATATTCTTCTCCCCACCTACCTAGCTACTTAAAAACTACTACCTCACCTACGTATCTACTCTTTGCACCTCTGCTGCTATTTATACTATACGTGGTTGGTACTGCCCCGGGCTTGTCATAATCTTTTCGTCGTTTAAAATATACCAGTATAAGCCGGCTGTTGCGGAAATTTGGAGTGCGAGTTTTGGTGGGGAAGGGAAATGTCTACTGAGATGAGAGGGTTTGGGGCATTGATCAAGTATTTGGGAGAGACTGCAGACACGCAAGCAGCGTTGTATGCTTCATAAGGGTGGAAGAGATATAGATTGTGCGGGAATAAAAAATATATCTTCGCTGTGGTCAGATGCAGAAACGTCTGGACGACTAGGTGAGTGTCGACGCGGAGTTGCACTCTCGACGCGGAGTTGCACTCTCGACGCGGAGTTGCACTGTCGTCGAAGGGAGGATGGACTCGGATTGCATGGGTATTGTGTGGAGGCGCGGGTACGTATGAATCGAAAGAAAAAGAAAAAGAAAATTGATGAGCGGCGGAGGGAGGTGCAGATGGTCTCGAGCCAAAACGCTTATCGAAGGGGGCATGGCACTGATTGTGGATTGAACGCAACGCAAGGGATCGGCTCCGGATTGCGCCTTGCATCGGTACCCCGTTTGTGAGCTCGACCTCGAGGGGAGGGAATGTAGCCGAGATGCGGTGGACGGCGCGGATGAATTGGCCGTACGTCCCCGCATTTGTTCCGGGCACAGGTTGGTCCACACGTCAGGCGAGGAGACTTTGGTGGATGTATTCAGGGAGCGAGTTCGCCACTGTGGACAGTAAGCTCGTGTCGGTGCCACTTCGTCTCAAGGGGACGCTCGTCAAAGGAACATCGAGTCGGGATTGCACGAAGGGAGTATCGACCTGGGATGCAGGTCGCATTGATACCCACTCGAGAAAACTCTCGTCGAGGCGGTGGTGTACGAATGGGCGGGTCGTTTCTTTCCCGGCACCGTATAATTGACAGATATTTGTGAGAGGGAAGTGGATCGAGTTAGCGGGGAGCGAGGGAAGGAAGGGACCATTATCGAGATTCCACCGTGGACAGCAAACTCCGCAGCGCGTCGTGGTCCGCCTTGGTGTCCACACGGTCGTCTGCGTGGTAGTGCATCCCGGGTACCAGGAACAGGTATCCCAACCGCCTGTAGTACGACCAGTCCTCGTCCTCGTCTTCGTCAAAGTCGTCGCCGTCGTATGTCCCTACGTGGAAGGACCGCAGGGCGGAGAGCTCGTGCTGCAAGCGCTGAAGGACGACGTGCCACGGGCGCCGATATACGCGCGTTTCGCCGCCGTACACTTCGCATGCGTCTAGTGCGAGGTGCTTCAGCGTGGCCTTGTGGCGCACGATGAACTCGAGGACGTCGTGGTCCACACTCCTCGAGGCGTCCAAGATGAAGTTGCGCAGTGAGAGTGTGGTAAGCGCGGGGAAGTGGATGGTGGCCAACGGCGATGCTGGTACAACGCCAACCGGATGGTTGGTGCGGATCGTGAGCCAGGTGATGCGGGGGGCGCTTCTGAGGATGGATGGGATGCTGACTTCCCAGAAGTCACACACGGGCGCTTGGAGGTACGCGCCGTGGCTCTGGTTGTCGGTGAGAACTGAGATGTATAACGTCGTCAACGGGCGGAAGATGTTTTGGAAGGTCTCTTGGGTGTAGATGCTGTCTGGCAGGGCGATGACGCTGGTCAATGTCAGTGAATCGAGGGGCGGCGGCGGGTAGGCGGCGAGCGCCGCAAACAATCCCCGCTGCAGAAGCCGGAAGTGGGACGGCTCAGCAGGGAGAGGGAGTTCTCGGAAGTGGCAGTAAAAGTCCAAGCGCAGAGTCTTGAGGTTACAGAATTTTGCCAGGCCTGAGAACGCGGCACAGAGTGCTTCTCTCACTGCTTTGCCAGATGTGTCCTCATCTATCGATTCGACATCCACTCCGCGGAACACGATTTCCTGCACGGCATTTGTGGTCATCTCGCCACCATTCTGAAGAAGGGCCAGCCCAGCTGCACTTTCCGCGCTATCTTTCAATGTGATTACACGGAAGACCAGTGGCGTCGCGACGGCGTTGAGTGTTTTCGATGCAAGGCGGAGGCTGAAAAGGATGGAATTATCCTCAACCCAGTCCACGATTGCTAGCAGGAGCTCCACGGGAACATCGGACATGGTGAATGTGGAAGAGCCAGGGGTAGACGTATTGTTACAGTAGGAGCCTCAAGACGCGAAACCTGATTAAGACGCCGAATCAGTGTCGAGCTCTTTATCATAGAGAAACCTCTCTACATTGCCTCAATGGATTCGTGGTGGTTGAGATGTAAAGGAAGGATTTAACTATTTTTAAATTAATTAAATTCTACAAATCTCCGAGTCACATGTCGTTATGTTTGGTCACTTAGAGCTTTCCACTTACGACTCACGCCACAAGATCCGAGTCGTTCCAAGTACTAGTCGATTTTTGTGTTTATTCTATGCAAGCTGATTGAACAAACTTCATAGCCTCAGCTTCAACTTGAATTCCATATCTAAGTTACTATACCAGCGCCGATACGACTTTTTATATAAAGTCCGTCCATCATCAGGAAATTGTCAGTCGCCGGATGTCGGCGGGTTTGCATCATGATTTGATACCGCGCTGATGTTGATCTGGCGCGGTCAGATAAGCGCTCATCCGTTGTCATGAGAATCCGGTCCGGATGTTCGACGCGTGTGATTAATAGACAGTCTTTTGACGGATCACAGGGATGGATATGTAGATATCAGCTGAACGCCAGACGCGCAGAGGCCGGACATGTATCTACCACGCAGGATTGAAAGCAATGGCAATCACATCACGCCGTCACATCACATCGACGCGTCCTGCACTCCGCCATGTCCTCGACGCGACAAGCTCTTCCCGAACAGACCATAAAGGTTGAAGAGCCTCTCCCTCAGCTAAACAGTCCAGAACCAATGTGTTCTGACAATATACCACGAAAACGCGTCAGGGAAGACATTGACGCGAACGGCGCGTTGCAGAGCACCTCCTCGGGACGTGTCAAAGTGGAGGAAGTGTCAGGTAAGTGTCGCCTACTCACGTATTATGGCTTACTCCATCTCCGAAATGTCGTAGGTCTCGCGAGGACCTGTGATCGCTGTACGAAACAGTCAGCCCGCCGCGGCGCGCACGAAGAACGCGAAAGACTGCGCAACATCTTGAAGGAGGCCATCTTGATGAAGGAGGCCATTATTGAGCAGAACAATTCCCTCCGTTCTGAGCTGCGCCGTACGCGCCATGAGCTGCACAGAATGCGGAGGATGATGGACTTTGCCGGGGTGCAGCTCCAAGAAGAAGCAGCCCGAAGATTCCGTGGTATTGATTCGGATACCGCATCTGAAGATGAATTGGAAGACCCGGAGTCTGAAAGGGAAAACAATTAACAAACTAGATACAATCCAGCTTGTAATTAAATTTATTTAGGTTGTGATATATGATGTGTTGCCGGTTGTCGTATGAATTATTTTTGCGACCACCGTCGCGTCGAGAGCTCTGAGAAATCCTAGATAGATATACAAATGTATGCAAGCTAGTAGTCTTCGACGTTGGCTATTGGCCCATTTGCACCCCCCATGTTTGTGAAAATGTGCAAAAAAATCACTTTAAAAATATTATTTCATGCCACGAGAACTAGAATGCTGCATAACTATCGTCAATGTCCATTTCACCACCCGCTTCTCCTTCCTCCTCACCCTCCCCACCCTCACCACCCACTTCTCCTTCGTCCTCTTCCTCCTCGCTGTCAGAATCTGAGTTCGAGTCCGAGTCTGACTCTTCATCAGAATCTCGGGAACCAACGTCTCCATCGTTCTCATCATCCTGCTCCTGAATATCGGTACCAGATAGTGCCTCGACATCCTGGTGCCCGATTCCACCACCGAAATATCGCATCAGCATGTCCCGGTCAGCAAATCTAAAGATAAAAAGGATAAGGATCGGCGATGCAAATCAAAGGCAAAGCATACATGTTCACATAATAATTGGCCCAATCTTCTGTGTCGCCAAGAGCCCGGGCTGCGGTTACTCCCTGGGTAGCCAGAAGATCGTTGGTACGACCCACAGAGAAGCGAGGGAGGATATGAGATGCACGAATTACATGCTCGGGGTCCAAGAATCCAAAGGCGTAATCATCAGTTTCTTCGACAAATCCAACCTGGGGCAAACGAGCTTTTCGAATACCGTCGCGGTAACCAGGCTCCGTACCGAGCCACCTCACCCACAAATATTCCATTGTCTTCGGTTGCGTCGGTTCGGCACCGGGAGCAACGTGGATGACTGTTGAATTGTACACCCCCAAAATTTGAGCATACCAGTAAGGGTGCGACTCAATTTCTGGCGCCTTTACCATGACAAAGGAGTATGGCTTGAGCACATCTTGATCTCGTCGAACGTCGTACGTAGTATAGTTGACCCGGAGAGTTTGAGTCGAATAAATTCGGTTGTTGATGATGCGGACAGTGTTAAGGTCGTCCCCAGTGAATTCTTCATGCGTGTCTCCATCAAATTCACGCCCAAGAATACGACCGAGCAGGTGCTCTTTGAGCCTCGGAACGAAATTCTGCAGATTTTATAAGACAAGACTAACGAGCAAAGACAAATGAAACGCACCTTCTTTGCTGGATCTGTTGCAGATCCGAATGCGGACAGATCGTAGCCTTTTCGACGCACATTACTTATACAATGATGTACATCCAAGATGTCGGCGCCATACGGGTCCTCCGCATCGGTGGGAAGATGTACATGCCGTTGCATACGCCTAGGCATTTTCCGTTTACGAACCGTCTTGGTCGAGATCACACGAGCTTTTATGGAAGAGTCTTGAGGGCCGGTGATTGCTTTCGAGGCTCGCGCACGGACCAACCGCATGTAAATTTTGGCTATCTGGGCAGTGTGATCCCGTTTATTGGTCAGCCCGTACATGCGCTTCACCAAGCGATGGAGGCTCTCGCCCTAGACGACTAGTGTTTAGAACCATTGAATAAGACAAACAGTAGACATACCAATTGCGTAGAATAGGAGTCTGTGGGACTAAACAGCTTGATCGTTGGGACATAGTCACCTAGAGCGTGCCATTTGTAAATATTAAGATTAAGAGTCTTCACTTTTTTGATGACTTTGCGCCGCCGGACGCCGGGGCTGGCACGTTGCCGCCGCCAGCTGCGGCTCTGGCGTTGGCTATGCGCTGCTCGCGACGTCCTCGGGCCGCTGCCTCTCGAGGCAGCTCCAATGTCTCGAATTCAGCGCAGGTGGTCTTTTTGAACTCTCGCATGAGTCGCCCGATCTCGGAGGTCAAGCGCCTCAAATGCTCGAGAGTGGGGTCGGTGTGCATGCGCAGTTTGGCAAAGGAATGCCATTCTGCCATGCGAAACAACAACTTGAGAACGCGGTCGTTGTGCTCAGGAGGGAAAAGCCCTTCAAAGGCGGCAATAGCGCATTGAAGCAAGTCTTCAAAATCACGAGCCCCAAGTTTCTTCATCTCCGAGGCGTTTGTTGCAAAGGCGCGAATAGTATCAATTCCGAATTTCGGCATCTGGCGATAGCTAAAGAAATACTCAGCTTAAATCTTGCCAGAGGGAAAGGACTTACCGGCGATCAAGTTCAGTAACCAACGCGTGTCCATTCGGCATGGCGTTCAAAAGCCGGATGAGATGAGTGAACAGATTTTTCCATACACCCAGTTCAAATTCATGCATGAAATCAACAACGAGCATTTGATGCAGATTGAAGTCATCCCCCAGACGGTCGATGAATGCGTTCTGCAGATGAAATTCAGTCATAAATTGTTGGGAGTTGCGCCAGTGCTCACAAACGTGGGAACAGACGAGGTTTCTTTAAGAAGCGCATTGACACGGTCAGATCCGATAGGAAACGCGGACTTGTAAATGAAAGATCGGGCAGTCTCGACAGCGCGCTTAAGATATTTTCTGGCCTTCGAAATTCGTGCTGTGATATCCCGAGCAAATCCCATGATGTGTAGTTCAGTTTTGGGCACAAGGCACCGAGGACAGGGACATAGTCCACCATCACGTATCGTTGCGAGCAGAACCTGCAAATCAATGAGCAAAGAGTACAAAAACAGGCCTGGGAGAGCGTCACTTTTCAGGATAATCTGCAGAATAAGTGAATAGACGAGGATAAACTCGCCGCTCGATCCCATCATGACACCGAATGACAATGCCATATTTGTATGCGTGGATGAAGTCGTCGTCCAGAAGATGTTTCCATACGGCATGCATCAATTCGCGGCGGCAATGGGTAAGAATCTCTCCCTTTTGAGTCCCCCATTTCGTGTGGAACTTGGAGAGTTCATCTTGAAGCCAATCAGGCAACTGGAACGACCATCAGAAACCCTGTTATTAGAAAGGTTTATAGACCTACGGAGGGAATGTAGGCTACGTGATGCTCTGCCCCTGCGTTCGGTTTACCTCGTATATACTTGGACAGATTTCCAAAGAGCATATAAACGGGCCACAGCTTTGCGGTTCCAAAATTGGCGAGATGGGTGGAATCAGACCAGAACATCAGTGCGGCAACGACCTTCTCAAGTTTACAATTGAGAGCATCCGGCGGAAGAGCACCGCGCAGTCGAACATTGTCGTGCTCTTTGATGAAGGCGTCGGAGTTATAGATCTCGCTAAAGACCCGAATTTGGGCGGCTGTGCTGCGTACTTTGTGGAAAAGCTTGAACGGAGTGAAATGGAAGTGGCGCGATAGTGGAGAAGTAAATGCGCTCTTTATCACCGTAACAAGGCTTTGATAATATAGGCCGGGGACCGAAAATGGTTGGGGCGGAATGTCGGCCGATCCCGAAGGTACCTCGATGATAACACTCGCCGTCTTGAAATCTTGCAGAAGAGGAAAATTTTCCTGTGCGTCCTTCGTGGCCTGTTTTTCTGCGCGGTTTGGATTGAATCCCTGAAGGTCCTCGGCTTTGAATTCCGGATGCAAAATAACATTGTCTACCAGCGATTTGAGCTCGCTGGCAGTCTTTGCAGTATGACCATTATTTTGCCATGCTAGTAAGAGCGCCGTGGAGCGATTGGTAGAGGCGGGAGTGGGTTCTGTGGCCACCTCGGGTGAAACAGCCGGAGGCAGCTCGGAAGAAAATTGATTGGACAAATCGTCCAACTTGATGAGTGAATCCGGATCGTACGTGGGGCGGTGCAAGTAGGCGCGCCAAAGTCCGAACGGATTCATGGCAGTCGAGAATGCATCTCGAACAAGGAGACGTACACGCTGCACATTGCTCTGGGGAGGATCGGGCGGGGTTGGGGAATCATCAACCGCAGGTGGGACCTCCGGTAATATATCACGGTAGCGGCGAGGTAGACGGATGGTCCGCTTTGGCTTTCCCGTGTCCGCCTCCGATTCTGCCTCTGGCTGGGGTGGGTCAGAGCCCTCAAACGGGGGCGGTTCAGCCGCCGCCACAGCAATGGGCTCGTGGAGAAAATCATCAAGCGGCCCTGGCTCATCCATGACGATATCATGATCGTGAGGCGACGCCGGGGCTGCACTTCCACTCGCAGATGAGCTCAGAACACTCTAAGTATTCGGAAAAATTAGTGTAGACAGAACTGAGGTCAAAAATAATTACACACGTCGCTCGGCATGCGTGTTTTCCGCTGATCCAGAGTAGCGGGTTTTTTGGGTGGTGGCCGGTGTTTTTTTAAAAGCGCTGGTCGGATAGTGGATGCTGCACCGGCGGAACTTGGGGCAATAATTCCCAAATATTGAGGTAAGGCGGGCAACTTGACTGGTGCCGTTGCAGACCACTCTGCGAGTCGCCGCCCTCTTTGCAACCTGGTGCACCGCAGGGAAGTGCATATTGACGGCCCGGGGCCATCAGCGGGAGAAAGAGGAGCAAGAAAAAGAGAAGCGGCAAGCCCAAAAAATTTCGGCGCAGCCTGCCAGCTGCCATACCAAGCGTTGAGGAGGGCAATGGTGGTGTCCAAGTCGTCGTCAGGCACCCTTATCTTCACAGCGGCGGCACTGTCTGATATCAATGAAATTCCATTTTCTACGATCACATGTGCTAGTCCGAGACGCGCTGTTTTTGTTTGATTGTTTCGTCAGCCAGATATAAGAGCTAGGGGGTTAGTGCTGACCTCTTGTTTCGATCCCCCATCATCCCCCGTTGTCGTCCCACCAATGCCCTCCCACCAAAGCGGCCGTGCCCCCTCCACCTCCCCTCGTACCTCCTCTCCCCGCCGTCGTTCCCGTGATCGTCGTGATGGGCAGGCATCGTCGCGTTCATCAGGTCGTGGTCGTGCGTCTTCCCGCTCCCCCCATCGTGGCGTGCGTCTTCCCGCTCCCCCCATCGTGGTCGTGCATCGTCACGCTCCCCTGGATCCAGGGACTCCCCGTCACATCGTCATTCACCCCCACGTGCACACCAGCCATCAAGTCCCTCCCGTGGACGTTCCCCGACACGTCCTCGCCCGTTAGACAAAAACATCGACTACGAAGCCCTGTACAAGATCGAACGCGCCAAGAATGCTGGCAAGAGGAAACGTACTGAGTCGGATGCTGAGTTCGTCTTCTCATATCTGCTAGCACCTCGTTGACATACAGATACAGTCCACCGTCCGTCCAAGGCTTGGGGCGCGGAATCCGGAAGCTTGCGGCACTGTTCGGGGAGATTGTGCATATCATAGCAGACGCCCAGGCCTACCAGCGCGATCCTCTTCCAGAAGACCATGGCATTGACGAATATTCAAAGGACACCACCCCAGAACAGCATGCATGATTGGCGAAGAAGCGGGAGTAAGTGGCGACCTTTTGGTGAATCCGTTATTGACCTGCAGCGCAGCTACGAACGCAACTACGAAGCATATGTTATCATTGATCGTCTCATTCCTGACCTAATTGACAAAATCGCGAGCCTGTCGATTCCAGATAAGAGGGCCTACTTTGTCTTGGTACGTGTCGATTTATCGGTAGCGCAGTTGCTGACTTGCATTAAGATTCAGAAGGGCGCAAACGACGCGCGCAGTGACGACTTCAAGAGGGTTACCTGGTCCCTGGGTACCTGGATTAACCATGACATCGACAAGGCCGACATCAAGATGTTTGACCATACAGCGTCGATTATAGTGGTCAACGAGGAGACTGACGAGCAAGAGGTGGTGAGGCAGAGGGCACCACAGCTGGACACCGACCGCAGCACTCGAGGCCTCGAGCACGACATAACCGGCGCTCTGCTCACCTCGTCGTTGAAGCCTTGGAACAATCCAACGTGTGTTGTTTGCATATATTGTTTGATCACCGTATTGACCTGGGCTCTTTCTTCCGCAGCGTCCGCGCCGCCTTTCGCGACTCACAAGATCTCAGCGAAGACTTCTTCTTTCGTGTTTTCTATGAAGGATTCAAAACCCCCCCTCCGAAGAAGCCTGCCGAGGGATTCCTGAAAAGTCGCTATTTGGTGAAGGTACGTGGACATCGCTTTTGCGATCCTCTCTCACTCTTGTCGCTGCAGGCGTACAAGGCCGTCTTCACCGCTCCTTCCTCGGCTGAAAAGTCTGATGAGAACACACCGCCGTCGCAGAGGGCCAGGAAGAGGACCAAGGGCCCATAGGCAAGACCGTCGCCACTATCCTTGGTATGAATGGCAAAGTCACCGGCCGCTCCGTTGCATACGTTGGCTGCCTCGTGCGTATCTCAATCTGTCTCCCGCTTACTTCTGCTCACATTAATTCAGGTGTGGCTCTCTCTCACCACCGCTTCCACCTGGACCCAGGAGTACTACAATGTGTCGCTACCTCAATTGTACGATTTCTTGGTCGATTTTTTCGAAGGTCCCGCGGAAGGCTCGCAGGCTAGGGAGCGGGCTGACGCCCTCCTCACCTGGTGGAACAGGTACGTTGCTGCGAACGTGGCTGTGGGACCGTGTCTAATCCATATCCACTCCAGCCAAATCTTCCCTATGCACGCTGCCGCTGCCGACACCAGCCGGGCAGCGGTCTCGTCGCGGGCAGCATTGTGGGCGCAGATGGCTGACGAGGAGGAGGCTTGAGGTGGAGATACGAGCTGTATTATTATCTTTTTAAATACAAATTTTCTTGCTTTTTTTGGAATGCGTGCAAGCAAATTGTCGTGAGCATTGTTTATTAGTGAAAGCTCTTGTCGACAGCGCCTGCGATGACAAGTGCACCGCCGGACAAGTGTCCATGTGTCTGGCTCGAGGCAATAGGTATCCCGACGGCCTGACGTGAGCTCATCCGCGCTGGTGGAATGCTTGAGCGGCGATCTGTAGGGTATCCGAGCGTGTCAGCGGACGATCAGCAGTGTGTGATCTGATGAGGCGGATGCTCGATTATCCGTCCAGATATGACTAGATCAGAGATGCAACAATTCCCTGATGATGACAGCGGGCGTACTGCATGACAGCTGTCGCGCATTCCCGTCTAGTAACCACCGGGACGATGGTCGGACCAGCGCAGGGCATCTCGATCTTGCGCGCCGCACGAATGTCCACCCAGCTCCTGTTACTGGCGTTACATAAACTCTCATCCGCTATCGATCCTCCCGTCGCGCACATCGCCGTCATACATGCACGAAGCACTCGATCCCCACGCCCGCGCCGCGCTGCTCCTGAGTATACACGGACCCCAATCCCGACATCAGTGCCATGCATCGCGACAGAGCTGCCTACAGCATCCGGGGACAACACCCAGCGTATTGCTAACGCGAAATGCTGAGGTTCTTCATGCTGAGCGCCTCTGATGATGATGCTGGCACCGCATTTCTCGCCGGTGTACTGCGGTGTGCGGTGCATCCGCTCGCATCTCACCCGTTCTTCTATCACGATCTAGCCGGCATCTATGTCTACTCGGGGGCAAAACCGCAGAACGTAATTACTGACGTCCTCTAGCGCGCCGGTCCCTCATCCATACCGCCACCTCTGCCGCTGTCGCGTGGACTGGCGCTACTATCTTCGTGGATGCCCTTCTGCCCGCTACTCCGCATGTCCCCGCGATTTTCACCGGTGTTTACCCGCTCTGGGACTCCTCTTTAGCACTTGGGGGACTTTCCACCCCACGCCTCTGCTTCCGAGACGCGCGCGCTCTTGCGCTACGGATGGAATGAGTGGAAATTGGTCACTGCACTCCGAGAGGTACCTCGCCCACGCCAGGACGAGATCCATCTCACGCAGACACACAAAGCGGTGAGCCGACGTTCGCTTCCTTTTCTCTCTCGTCCCTACCAACCTACCTCTCGATAGAATGCGCGGCATTCATCGTTCCCTCCTGGGTTTGCAGTTACTCATTTCATGTAGGACTTAATATCTCTTCCTAAGCCTTCGCTATCCCATTCACATTCGTTTTCGCATCCCATTTCTCTTTTCTTCATACTTGGAATATGATATATATCACTCACCCTTCTTTCTCTTCTTCGTTACTCATTCGTCTCTTTTACGGACTCCCCATTCCGCCGATGCTGACGCAACGCCACCTCATAGCGCAGCTCGGCTATCATTCTGCATGCGCTCGGCAGTACGGGGCATCGGGGCGGAGTAAGCTTCCGTGTCAACCCTGCGGCTGCTTTCGCCCGGTTGCACGCTGATATCCCTTCCTTTTCACTGGGTTTATCGTGCGCACTCGGGAAGTCGAAAAGGAGCGGCAAGGGGAGGGGAGACGGACGCAGAGGAATGAGACTGCGCCATCTTTACTCTGCCTCTTTTCAACACCCTCTCTCCATTTCTTATCTTCATCTTCATCTTCCATCTTTATTCTTGTTAATTGTGATGTTACGCTTTTTTTACCACCTCCTTCTATCTCAGGTGCTTCAAGGAACCAGGGACCAGGAAACGATCTGCCTGTGCGGGCGAGGGAGGGGCGTACGCGTCTGCGCGGTGAATGAGGTGGATGTGGTGGATCTGCAGGATCGAAGAGGCGTAAGTGCTGGGAGAGTAAGCAGCGGCAGAAGCGCACTTAGGCCGGGGATGAGCACGAAACTCTCGCGGTGGGTGCAGCATGAAGCTGGTCGGGAACGAAGATTTGAGAGATACGCTTCCTGTCGTCATCCCAGCGCTCAACCTTTGAGTGTTCGGCCGGTATCGCCAGGTCTTTAACCAGACCCGGTATCTTCTCCTGTTCCAGTGCTGGCGAGTCCAAGGACTTGGAGGCCTTGAAGAGCACAGCAAGCACCGAAGAGGCGTTTATAGTCGTACATTGTACGCCGAGATGGGTTTATCTGACAGGACGAACGGTGCAATGCATAATCATTTAGCCGGCGAATTTTCTACTACTATCTTTTGGGCAAAGTGAAAGTGACGCCACTGCCGCCTTTGACGCCCCTTGCCGTGGGGGGCGTCAATGGGGCGGCAATGCCATAAATTATTCGGCGTGGGTTTGCCTGTAGGAGCTTTCCATGTCTTCTAAGGGACTCCTTACAGTCTTTAATATGTATTTGAGCAATTAAAATGCCCAACATGAGGTTAATTTTGCTGAAATATATCTGGTGGGGGCGTCAGTTGGCGCCAAATGGGGCGTCAAGGGGCGTCAATAGGGCGCCAAAGGGCGGCAGTGGGGCGGCACAGGGTGGCAAGGGGACGTCACTGGGGGCGTCATATTTGAGGGCGGGGGCGGCAGTCCAAATGTGGGGGCAGCAGTGGGGGGCGTCAGTTCATGTGTGACAGGGCGTCAATGTGACGTGTTGGCGTCAAGTCGGCATCACTAAGGGCGTCACTCACGATGAATGATTTATGACTAAAATACCATTTTACTTGCTCAAAGTCTTTTGTCTGCCATTTGGGTCATATACTTATGCGTCCTTGTTGCTTAGGACTTTTCACCGTATGTACTGTATACGGTACAAACATTTTGTCCTGTATTACGGACACGGTACGGCTATGGTACGGTGACCATGTGTAATTTAAAAGGCCAAATGGTATGTTACGGGAGAACTACGGCCATGATACGGGTATGGAAAGGTATGGAAGACACTAATCTATTAATTTAATGAAATATTGTCTGCATCAGCTATCTCGATGCCACCTATTAATCCAACGTGCTGGAAAGAACATTTGCTTTACAACGGATCTACCTGCGGTCCATGCACAGGCCAAAAAACAGAAAAGTCGGAGCGGTGGAAGGGCCGAGCGAACACGCAAAGGCTAAGCAAGCAAATATGCGCCTCAGCTCACACCGCCGGGAGTTCGCAGGAGCACGAGGTACCCAAAGACTACCGGTCGTAGGATTTGTGGATGTAGTCTATCCTGTACATCCTAATTGAGAAATTAATTGTTAATTTTTCAAACATTGTATTAACTATTATCCCTCAGTGCATACTTAGACGTGTATTCTCTGGATCTCTGGAACAATGTTTAATATTTAGGCACTGTGAAGTGGTATTCTGAATTTTACAACAGTACGAATGCTTGACTAGAAGTTGGGGGCGGCACTGAGGGCGGCACTCGATGCGTGACGTGACAGAATCGACGCCCCCAAAACCAGTGGGGCGTCAGTTGGGGCGTCAGGGGGGCGTCACTTGGCGTCAATTGGCGTCACTGGCGTCACTTTCACGAGCCCCTATCTTTTTCATGAATTGAAATATCGCCGATTGTGGATTGTCATCTGCGCCTCTTCGATTTGCCCGCTTCGATTTTACCCATTTAGAAATTATCCTCGGAGGTTCAAGTTGGCACACATTGCTTCCTCGCAAGCATTGTGTCCACCTTGAATTGGGTTCCAACCATTTAGTCACTGTTTATAAGAATGGGCAAACAACACGGACTCGGAAACACGTCCTGGACGCCAACCCCGTCTAGGATTAAGTAGGCGTTCTTTTTCTACGTGCCTTTGTATAGATATCGTCGTGGTTCTTTACTTCATCGGTATATTTATTTCTCGTGTGATTGGATTCTACTTGTAATACGACACGATGAAGGTGCTCTCTTCGCGCTCCACTACAGTCCCTCGGGAGGATGTTCAAGGAGGCGGATCGCGGACTCGGTACGGGCAGCGGATATGAGGCGCCATCCGCGCGGCTTTCCCGGAGCCATGGGGGGCGTGAGCCTATAGGAAACCACGACCGGACCAAACGCTGGCGCGAGCGCAACTGGCCGACGCTTGCGAGGCACAACGTCGCGCATCTGGCTCCGAGGGCGGTCGCGCTGACGAGCGTACATCGCACTCCCCAACGTGCACGGAAATGTCGTCGGCACCCTGGTGAAGCGCGCTCGGCATGGCGCTCAGTCTGAGGTAGTGAGGGCTGTCGACAACTGGATGGCCGTCACATTCAAGCCTGGCATGTGCTACGAGCGGCATGTCCTGAACGTAGAGCTGGTGTTCGAGGAGAATTCCGTCTAGCGGTTTCCAGTACGGCGCGAAGGAGGTGAGATCCGTTACAAGCAGGTTCAGTTGATGAGGAAATACACTGTCCGGGTATGTGACTGCGATGTAGCTTGGGAGCAGCGTTATTGGGAACTGACGAGGAAGAGTGAGTAAAGTCAAATAGGAGAAGAAACAGAAGACGGCTTGCAGCGGAACCAAAGGCCAAGAAATGTACGGTGATCCCGTAATTGAGTGCGACGTACATTGACGTACGCCAGTTAACCAGGACCAAAGACCGCGCATCCAATGGATTGGAAGAGTAAAGCAGGAAGTCGTCGACGATGCTGATCAGCCTTCCAAGGCCTGAGACGACTCAGAAATATGAAAACCTCGCGCGATTGACCTGTCGCGAGGCGAACTTCGTGCACCGCAATATTACTATTGTTGCAACTGGAAGTTAGCATCGACTTTTGTCGCACTCGAGTTTCAAGGACGTACACACCGTCTGCAACGTACGCGAAAAATACGCGCGCGATGCTCCCATCCGGCGCCAGATCAATTTGAAAGCCACTTTGTGTGCGTATAGCGTGCGTGAATACTTTCCGACCGCTCCAAATTTCATGTATGTGGAATTCTTCATCTGATATCTGAAAGACCATGTATTTGGCACCCGGCAAGAGGCGATGAAAACCAATGCTCCCAGCCACCGTCTCGGTGTCAAAGGCTAACTTGTGGCAGGCGGTCGTAGACGCCAGAGAGGTTTGCGACCATGGGCATCCGAGGATGGACCATGGAACGGGCTTGCGCTTGACTAGGGAAATGAGTTCTGAAGTTGAATGGTTTAGTTCACCAGGAGGAAGGTCCAGTACGCCACGGACCCCTAGGTCATGGACCAAAGATAACCAGAGTTGCTTCACCAGCGCGATACGTCGAAGAAATTTATTGACCTTCGCACGTCCCCCTTCAATTCAATCCAGATATGAGAGGGAGGGTACAGACCATGGACACAGACAGGACCGCGTAGACGTCGCATAGTGAAAGTGTCTGGAGGATCACATCCTCACCCAGGCTTTCAAAGGTCATGCAAGCGTTCATCGCCATGGTGGCGAAAGGCAAGGAATAACGTGAGAATTCGCGATAAACACGGCTCAATACTGTCAAGAAGAGAGCCGAGTTGATCGCATCAACATCGACACAGCCGCTCACCAATCTCTTTTCTCCTCTCCCACCAAGCTCGTCACTAACTTCACCCGACAATGACCGCGCCAGCTGCATCTTCTACGTATTCTCGCTCTCAATTTGCTCTGCCACTCTCTACGACGTCCCCCACAGTATAACGCGCGCGCATTCGGTGGAGGAGGCTCATCGCACAGAATTGCAGCTACGCTACATGAGAGGAAATTTCGTATGTCCTCTGCTGCGGCTCCCCTTTTCTTGCTTTTTGCACCGCGTCTGGACCAATGTAAGGGACATCCTCCGCCAGCCATAACCCTACATGCAATTCCAGCCCCGGATCTCTGTGGTTTCCGTCTTCCACTGCGCAGTCGTAGGTGCTCTATGCGGTCACCACCTCGTAGCGTGAAGCTCGCACCGGACCTCCCTGCGACTGATCAGTGACCAGCGCCAGCAAGCCCTTTGCTACACAACAACGCCAGGTATCACACCCGCCGTGCATATCCTTCTTCGCGCAATCTCAAGTATCGCAAACGCCCCACTAACCTATCACTCCCTACCGCGATGCGTGCACCCAGAACAACCATACCACCATCCACTCGCGCCGCCCCGATCTGCCGCTTGGTCTCCTCACTTACCACCGCCCCACTCCCCTAGAGACGAGCGGACGGCCATCAGTACAGCGAGCGCTATTACAAACCGCGTCTGCGCTCCAATCGATAGCACAGCACCCCATCCACAGCTGCCGCCTCGCGCCGTCCGTCGTCGTGCACGGAGTCACACGAATCCCCCTCGCGTTCGCGTATCGACCCGATCACCTCTGGACAGCGACACCGCATCTCCCACTCGGCAGAACTGTCTGCTTGGCCCAGCCGTACCCACGCACCATCCGACTCCTTCGCAGATCTGCCACCATTCGCATGAACTGCACGTGCCGCGGTCGTACCATATCTACACACTGTCATCGCCTACCTCATCCTCTCCTTCCACTCTCATCGCTCACCATGCAGCCGACGGCAGGACACCTCGTATCCACACGCAGAGTCCGCAGCACCATCTCGCGCCCGCGCTCCCTTCGGTACTTTCGAGGTGTGCGGTTCGTGCATTCGATGGAGGGTGGATCGTGTGTTCCAGAAGCGTCTTCAAGTCTACGCTTTGGTAACCACTTTTTCTCCACGGCTGGAACACGGCGCTGGAGAATTTTTACACGCGTAATTCTTTCTCTACAACTCGTTCACCTCGTCCGCGTCCCTCTGGCTTCTATTACCTCGTGCTCTTTATCATAGCTTGATCCTGTTTCGAAACCTCTACCTTTTCAAGTGAATACATTCTTTTCGTTCTGTGAGTTGTTGATGACCAGCAAGCGATGAGGGACTGAATCTCAGAAAGAATTGCGACTACAGTATCTGAATCGGCCGCCGATCAAGCCGCTAAACCCGGTGTTCATTCTTTCTTCCCCAACTTGCTGTCCAACACCTGCTGTTACAGCTCCACTGCTTACTCTGCCCCGATTCTACCATGGTCCGAAATTCTCTCCTCGACATCGCTCTGCCGGGGTAACTGCTCCGCCGGCATTGCGACAGATGTTGGTGGATAAATCTGCGTGGCTACCTCGGCACATCGTTGTCCATCCTCGTCGCTCGGATCGCACACCCACATAGGTTTACGAGTGATTGAAGTACGCTCGCATCCCCCTCCCATTGTGTTTTCCCATTTTTTTTCGCGCTTACTTCGCTCGCGGCTCGGTGTCGCTTTTCGGGCACCTTCTGTTGATATCCTCATCCGTCTTATAATTTTGTTGCGTCTCTATAGTAAATTTCGTTTTTCTAAAATTCGGACTTCCAAGTGCACTATGGGCGGTGTATGTGCATCGTAAACATGTTGGATTTGATAAATGTAAATATCTTAGCCGGGAGCTTCAGCGATACTCTCAACCACTTACAAACCTCAGCAGTTGTTCGCATCGCACGTGCCAGAGCCCTGGCTGGCCCCATTGAATCGGAACGACTGGACTTTGCCCCCGAACTCGCTGATGTCCAAACACTGCGTGTCGGACAGCACGCAGCAGGGGCAGCCGGGGAGGGCTACACAACCAGCGCATAGTCGCCCAACGCGCTTGTATCGCCGTGGAACATGATGGACTGCCGGCCGTTCTCGTTGAGACACGGGTTGTCTACGGCAAGGCAAGGGAGGCACCGCAGCCTTCCGAGCACGCCTTGTCGTTGCAGAACTGCGCCCACAAGTCGAAGTCGACTCTCATCGTGAGGTTGCCCTGTTCGCTGCGGGGGACAGCGGGGCCAGCGCTGACCTGAAGGGAGGCTGCGAGAGCGGTGATCAAGAAAGTGGTGGAGAGCATGTTGGGGAATCAGAGACAAGGTGGACTTGTTGGGAAGTGTGGTTGATGTAGCTTGAAGTAGAGTATGCCTTGAGGGGCGAAGACGATGGCCTTTATATACATGAGGAAAATGTTAATTTAGCTATAAACACTACAGCGGCAACAATTCTGTAACGCCTCCGTTGCGATCTTACAGTGCTTCACACTCCACACTCCAAATTCCGGACGATGTGGAGTGTTGAGCATCTCCATAGCGTAGCGGTCACATCGGAGATTGCGAACTTTCGGTTGAGCTGATTCTTGCCAACACATAATCACATCCTACTCTTTATAAAAATACGGGTATCCTTCCGAAGCCTTTTAGAATCCGCTTTTTGGGAATCAGCTCCATTTATTTCCGTTCTTTAACGATTACCTCGGCAATTCATTGTATCTCTTTGCGCACATCCCGTCTAGCTTATCTTCTTTCTTCTGGTTCTCTCATCCTCCCTTCCCAAGAGTGTATATTTTATGCCAATGAATGAATCTCCCTCTTTACGTATTAGTCCCGTGGTGCCGTCCATTTGTCGTTGCGAATTTTCAACAGCTTGAGCCTGAATTTCTCTCCTCAGCCTGTCTTTTTCGCTAAGAATGTTATTTTCTGTGACCCGGACTCAGTCATCTTGAGCTTCCCGGAGCGAAGCGGAGATTTGTCTTGTCAGTGTTAAGCTTTTGGGTGCTAATTCAGGGATCTAACCGAAGTGGTGGGCTGCGAAGCGGCCCACCGCGCTCTTGTGATGTATTGAATTAAGAAACAGCCCAACCGAAATTCAAACGAATCTTTGTGAAATGGGTACTTATTTCAGCTCAAGCTTTCCCTCAATTCCAGCGTTGCAGTTAAAGCTTAAGGCCTTGAGTTAAGACTAAGGGTAGCCCATAACAACTAGTCGAAAACTTGTTAAACTTTTATTAAAGCCTTGATGTGTCGAACCAAGGCCTAGGGCTGATGCCCGATCAATCATCTGTCGTTTAACTTACAGTGAAGTTGAGGCAACTGAAAGGGTGTCTGTCGTTTTGAAAAGCGAGGCGACGTAGCGGAAACAGATGGCAACATGGTAGGGAGCGTCGCGAGATGCAGAGGAGGTGGCAGCGCCGGGTGGGGCCACCTGCGCACCGTCGACGCCATCATCAAAACCAAGGGACGCGTGCTAACTTAGAGTTTCATGGTTTCCTTAATCTCTGCCCAGGATAATGATTCTTGGACCGGGCGAACACGGACTGCGGACTCAAAGGTCTACGTCACATTTGCGCCGGGAGAATCCGCTACTCTGTGCCGCCGGTCGCGCCTTGAGTGCACAGGTTCAACATCACCGCTCCCATATAACGTCGAAGCTATGTGCTACACTCTCTTTTGTAGGCAGTTACCATTGCGACAAGGTTGACGAAAAGCTGCTCGACGTGGTGCGTCATGATCTAGATCCCGCATCGCGCGATGTAGTATTTACAGCCCAACGCCAGACTCGATGCGAGGATGGAACTACTACAGAACATAAAGTCACTGAGGATCCACACTCCTAATTCTCGCCTCCACCACAGATTCACCCAACTTGTCCGAACGCAGAAATGCAATGTGGCTGATAAGAATGGCGTTAAATGCGAGGGTATGCTAATTTTGCGATCTAAGAAAAAGGTGCACTGCTATTCAAATTCGAATTAGACTACGTCATTGAAATTCTTCCCAGCTATCGCGCGCTAATTTTTTTTGGCTCGGTTGTAAAGACTCGGAACGGACTGCAGAAGTATTCTGAGGTCAAAAATGAATGGGGCTATATAATATAGCGCCTAGTAGTAGTACCAGTGTGGACCTCAAGGGCTAATAAGGCCTTACTATTATGCCCACTAACTTTAGGTAGTGGGTCCTGTACCGCCCTATCAAAATCTTTTTGGTGTAATGATTCAAAACTTTTTAATGGGGATGTATAAACCCCATTAAGGCTTTGAATCCCACAGCATACAACGACTCGCACTTTGCTCGGACCTTGCGTCCGATTAACCCCATTTACATTGATCACTTTTCGATGTCAGCTAGTCAGTTGCAAGTGTGCGTATGCTCACTAACTTTAAGTAGCGAGTGTTGTCCGACTCCTGTGGCGCCCTATCACAAACAATAAATTTTGAGTGTAATGATGTTAATGATGCTAAATCATGATGGATTTCACGATTAGCCCGCAAACTTAAGATGATGGTTGATTTTACCTCTGATTCATTGATTGTGAATCAAATTTCCCGAACCAAAACCAGGGCCCTGGATACTCGGAAACTGTTATGGTAACTAACAGCGCCCAAAACAGCGCCCGTGAACATCACAACCGAACAGTGACCTAGCCAGGTCACAACGTCGCATCTCTCTCTTTTCCCCCATCTTCCCTCCACAACTTACCATCGTACGCTCGCCCTCATCGTCCCGATTCTTCCGTTCGGCGTCGCTGATACCATCTTTCCGAGATAACCCTCAAGAACTTCAAGTCCTTCTAAACCCTGCAAGATCCTACTCCACGAGACACCTCAAGCCTCGCAAACCGTATTCTCAAGCCCTCAAAACCTTCTTCAAGCTCCCCTTCCTCAAGCCCCCCCTGCTTCAAGCCCTCTCTGCTTCAAACCCCTGCTTCTCTGAATCAAGCTCGTTAGCTTTCCCTGTATCTTCCTGTGCAGCATTGATAAACTCCCCATTGACGATGCGTCGCTTCCACTTCGATGCCCTGTCTTTTTCGCAGCGTCGCCTGAAGGCGAGCAACAAGGAGTATGTATTTCTATCCACCTTCATAGTTTTTCTCACAAGACCTGCAGGACGGTATCGTCGCCGACTTGGGAGATACACGGGGTCATCCCATTGTGAAGGGCATGCATGCCCAAGCATCGGCGGCTGAAAGCTGGAGGCTCGGCCGCCGATGCGATCGTAGTATTATTGCCCACCGTCATTTTTTTAAAATGTCTTGTTTCGTTCATTCTTGTGGAATATATGTTGTTTTTGGGCGTTCAGCATCCCCAGTACGCTCGGAATCCCCAGCGGAAGTAGCAAGATTATAGCACCACATGTAATTGGTGTCCTGGCTGCCACACAATTGCAACCTACATCCAATCCGCTCGCAAACATAGTTGGCTGCTCCCAAGTGATCAGATGAGAATTTTAACCGACTTGATCTATTTCGCCGTCCTCGTATTTTGGTACAAGTTCCCTTCTGTGATCACCGGCGAGGGAGAGCCTAGGCTCATTTCGCCTAGGTAAATAATAGTCTGACTAGAGTTATTATGAAGATTTTTACCTAACCTTCTTTTAACTCATTGCAAGGATGTTGTATTCATCTCGCACAGCTCACAATTATGTGCAAGTTGTTTGCTAGATTGTAGCTGAGTTGCGGGGGGATTCACTGAATTTTCTGCAAAGTATCTGACACCAGGATACCCCACGAGAAGATCAAATTTCTGGGGACAACATACCCCGGATCTTGGTCCAGATAGTATCAAATAGGTTCCTTTTCTGGAGGACCTGAGCTCAGACAAAGTATCCCAGCTGTCTTGCCTCTGCTACTTCAGCCATCAAACCTCTCCACAAAATCTACGTGAGATATCTTGCACCAAATGTCCTGTTGTTCGGCCATATTAAACAAGGTACGGGGCTTAATTTGGTTCAATTGAAATCGCTAAGACACTACTACTAGTAATTAATTAACCTGCTATCCAGCAGCCCCATTCCAGAAATGGCACACTACGCTAAACACTCCCGGCCGATAAATATCACTCACTACTCGTAGAGGAAACTCTGTTCGAAGTCCCTTATTACAGTTACTATCGTGCCTTTGGCTGCTGGAGCGCCGCCGCAAAGATAGACGACAAAGTGCTCACCTCTGTCACTCACCTTGAGGACTCATGGGCCGTGTTGCTGATGCTGGGCACTGTGACAGTAGGACTTCATTGATTTGGGTTGTAGCGGCTTTTAACACTTTTTGGGCGCAGGAAATTTTGCCCAGCCGGGAACATTTCTGGGATATCTGGGCCATGTAAAGTTGAGCTTGCCCATCTATTCTGCACCAAGATAGATGATGATAGCCGATATAAAAAAAAAATCGAGATACTTGATCAAGCTTGACTATCTGACGGCAGATAGCGACGAAATAGATCAGATAGATCAAATATATCTCAAAATGGGCGACTTTGGTTTTCTGAGCTATCTGAAGCCAGGATACCCTGGAAAGCTTTGCAGAACCCCAGCAAGATCAAGACTCTGAGGTATCTGACCTCGGATCTAGTTCGCGGAAAACGCAGTGATTGCGAGCGATTATCGGGGTTGGAAAATACAGGCCGGATCACAAAGTGACTTCCGGCAATCACTTGCAGTCTGTCAGGGAATTCAAGCTGCCGTTGTCAATGCACAAGCCTCTTTCATCCGTGGCAATGGCCTATGTCACCGAAACAATGCATAACCTGCTCCTCACCGCTTTGTGGACGACAAGGTCATAGGTTTTTTGCAGTGGTCGCTCTTCTCTTCCGTGTTTTCTTCTTGATCGTCACGAGTCGTTGCATTGATTTGCATTATTGAAAAGGTCCAATAGTGGTCAAACAAAATTTGACATATTGCTGCATAATTGACTTCTCAGTGGTAATACTCTACTTTTCTGAGGATCCGTGTCCAATAAAGGATTTTGTGATTGGCATTACCTAGTTTTGGTTGTTCAAGCATTTTTGACATGTCGCGCTGCCTGGCATTTCTTTCGACTATGGTTGAATACATTGGCGGTTCTCGCTCACCTATCTTACAGGTTGCATTTGTTGGGAGGAAAATCTCCCTGAAATATCAGAGTGCCATCGCGGACGATGGATAATTGTCTTTATGCCACTGTTTTTTTTCTCATGTGATGTTGTGTTTCAATAAGCAGAGAGCTCTTATAGGCAATAATGTGAGCTGTCAATGGAGTCCCTGTTAGTGGGCTTTGCCGCGACAGTGCGCTACACTTGTTATGTCTTAGCTTGGGCCGTTGGGTGTCCTCTACCTCTTTATAAGATTACAAAAACACCTATACCATATCCGGCAGCGCGAAATTATACATCACAAAGCCGTACTCCCCGCTCTCCACGATGCTCGCGACCTTGTCCGTAACGCCCTGGACGCTGATCTAAGGCTGGGGGTCGTGGGTCGCGACCTGAAGGTTAAGTGATGATCAGCAGTTGGACAAAGAACGAACGAGAGAGGGGAAGACAACGAGGGAGGGAGAGGAGAGGGCAAGACGAACCTTTGAAGACGGAATCACGAAGCACCTCTCGCCCGGCAACTACTTCTCGACACTCGCGATGGCTTCAAGAAGAAAGTGACGTCCACGGATTCCTCGGTTTCTGCGAAGAGAGGCGTTGGTCAACGAAAGAAGAACAGATACGCGAGGAGGGGATGAGACCGAGGGTGGAGGGAACAGATGAAGATGGAAGCAGAGAGGGAGCGGAAAAGTCGGAGGGAGATAGGCTCGGGACGGGGGCGTTATGGGCGGTGGCGCAGGCGGGGGAGAAAGGACGAGATGGAATGCCGAAGTATATGTCAGTCGAGGAGCGGAATGGAGGTAGCGAGGTAGGAGAATAGGTAAGGGCGGCGTAGGGATGGACTGAGGGGAGCGGTGGGCGAGCGATGAGAGCTAGAAGGACGCTAGGATGGAATGAAATGCCGAGATATACGAGGGAGATGTGAGTGAAGACCGAAGTAAGATGACGGGGAAAATAAAGATATTGGAGTAGCGTAGGTCGGATGGGGCGAGCAATAGGCATACGGAAGACGGGCAAAAAGGAAGACCCACCAGCGAAATGCGCCTACTTCATGTCCTCCTTCGACAGTCGCTCAGCGAGAACGTTGGTGATATGCTAGGGCAGGAACAACGCAGTGAAAGGAAATTCGCCGCTGTAGCGCGACATGGTGGTGATGCCCTGCGGTAGGACGTGTTAGCGCCGTGACGGAGGGAAAGAGAAGGGAGAAGGAGACTCGCGAGACCCTTAGCGATGGCAACCTCCATCAGCCGGTCGGGGAGGCCGAGTACGCTGACGAGCTCGCGCATGCGGTCCGAGCGGTAAGTGAAAAAGAAGATCGTATCTCCTCTAAGAGGATAGTCAGACATCGAGGGATATGAGGGTCGCAGTAGCGAAAGAAAAACACACCCTTGAGGCGCCCCGTGTTGCCATTGACTATAACCGGCCTCAGGAACCCGTCTGTCACCTCCTTCTCAGAGTTGACCTTGATCTCCTCCACGCCCTTCCCGCCCATCCACAGCAATCTTGATGCGCTCCAGGCGCTCATCGCGGTCCATGGCGTAGTACCACCTCACTGCCATCGCGAGCTGGCCGTATGGCAGCTTCTCTGTGAACGAGAGCAGGTCAGAGGCGTATCCCGCGGCGGAAGTGGGCGGTGTCACCGAAGAAGTAGCCGTAAGACTCGGGCACGCCCTGCTCCCCCGAAGCTTCGAGAAGCGGGATGTGAGAGTGGACACGGCCGTCGGAGATCCGCGCACAAGTCCAAGCAGATGGAGCCGCCCATTGCTGTCCTTGGCACGCTCGTGGCTCGCGAGGATGGTCTCGTTGAGCGCGTGCTTCTTGACCGTGTTCAGATGCCTGCTTGTATAGGACAATCATGTTAGCAATGCCGCCTCGTCATGAAAATATTCGAGGCCAACCTTAGAGTTGCCCATCAGTCCCGTCAGAGAACCCCACAGCCATCCCATGCGCGAGTGCTGCGTCCCAATGTTGTCCATAGTCTAGGCATGAGCGCTGTGTCGATGAAGTATACCTCGTATATTAAGCAGATGCCTCGTATCACGATGCACCTGTTTGCCCATCTGATTGACCTGAATTCGGATGTTCTTTCTCAAACACGTTCCCCGCCCTGCCTCCGACCTCTCTCCATCTGGCTCCGGCTAACTCCGTGCCGTTGGATCGGAGTACCCACAGTACTTCCTTTCGTGCGATTAAAGACCCATATAAAAGGGCGAAACCGTACGATTTTGCTTCTTTCCTTCGCGCCCTTCCTCCCCTCTTCATGCCTCTGTCCTATAGTCCCTACTCGCCCTTGCAATGTGCCGAGTCACTTCAAGGAGATGCCTCGTATCATGACGTACATGTTTTATGTTCTTCTATTTTCTCATCCCCAACCTCGTTTGTACAACCTACTTCCTATTGTACTTTTGGAGTGTTCTTTAATTTCCGGATATGCCGACACATCAAGGATTAGCTCAAACCAGGTGCCTCATTGCGTCAGCTTCGACTTCGCCGATCAGCCGTTTAACGTCCACACAAAAGACAAGGTCTGCGGCGCTTCGCCTCTTTGTTTCATCCTCCCATCCTCCCTCCCGCTGTACCTCACCCATTTTATAACACTGTGCCGTGAGTTCGACTTTGTTGGTCCAGATCTCGCTGCCTCCCCAACTGACTTCAGCCTCCTCTAAATTGGCTATACGACATAGTAGGTATACTTGCATCGTAGAGAGCGACGCGTGTTCTCTTATCGATTTTCGGGAAGCTTGATTTTTATTTTCGACGTCGCCCATCAGCCGCTCGACAGCCGTTCAAACGAGAATCGACCCCTTCAGCTTTCTTACTTTTCACGCATATCATCCTGTCCTTCCATTTTGACCGTTCAGCCGACAGACGCGACATTATTAGCTGAGTCCCTCCACCTGTCTATTCCTAATGCTGCACTGATCTTCCCTCCAGGAAGAAAGCAGAATTGCGGCGGTACATTTGATTCCCGCTTTCGTCCAGCTGAGACGGTACTTACGGTAGATGATATTCGTGTTCATCCCCTTGGTGCTCAGCTTGAAATCACAGGCACAACATGTAAGCTGAGTCAATTTTTCCGTGCACCCGGCGCTGACCCTCCATCGTGGGACGCAGCAAAAAGCGGTATGTTCAATCATGTCCGATGTAATGCCCTTGAAACTCATATACACGGGAAGGAAGTCAGTTACCCCTTCGCGCTGCACCTTACTTCCGTTCTATTTAGTCTGCAACCAAAATCAAAGAGGCACGTTGATATTATATTTACCGGTGTATGTTCGTCACTCAGATTCGTTGCTGATCTTCCCTCCAGATTGAATGCAGCCTTGCGTCCACAGAAGGCAGACTTGGAAGGGTATGTACGTTTGGCTCACATTACATTCGTTTAGCTATATGCACTCGCCTTCTGGTAGTTTCCGTTAATCTTTTCAAGCCGTCAGCAGCCTGGGTCGTGATAAACGCAGGTTATGCGCATTTTATGTGGTAACTCATGCTCCCACTCAAACTTTGCTACGGCTCGATGTTAGCCAAAATCATATTCGAGTTCTGAGCCCACATTCCATCTGCATCTTACTGACATGTTCACGGTGGGCTTCCGCGTGCTAACTCGGCTACCCGTTGTCTTTCCGGCATTCTCGGAACTCTAGCTTATTTCCGTCCTCCTCGGCGTCGCACCAATGGTTTCGGGTGAACTGTTCATCGTGTAATTCTCTTACCACTTACTGTGGATTCAGATATTGCTAACGTTGCCCAAGGCCCGTGGGTAACACATACATAATGTGGCAGCGATCCATGATACCCCAGGTTGGGCTTTATCCCCCTCTTCCCGTTATTTTTTGGCTTAAATCCGCCGTTAGCATACCGCGCTGCATTAAACTCGTTCGAATTGCCCACTTAAGCCTAGGGCAGTAATTATTCAAACCCTTTTCGTTGTAGGTCGTCAAGCGCATAGTTTTCTTACTAGCTAGTATGTGTATGTATGTAGAA